>JAPYMA010000758.1:0-312531 GCA_035041965.1 Anisakis pegreffii | reverse complement strand
GTCTTCTTCATTGAACACAACTTTTCAATCAACTAATAATTTCATATATGGAATCGTTGACATTTTTTTTCAGTGAACGCTTCTTTGCATTTAATGAAAACTTTCCTTCTGAATTTGTTCATACACTCAACACTGAATTCATACACTCGTTCACAGACTCAAGCGAAACGTGCCTGCCTCCACTGATGAATCGAAATGATTTGTTACTTGAGGCTGAGTGAGCACGCTCATAAATGAACTTGAATTACACGTGGTGTGACCATGTAAGACAACATTGAATGTAGCTTCATCATTCGCTCTCTTTACATGGCACGTTTCTGTGAAATGCGATTGGTGAATGAATGTTAAATATCTTCACTCACTTAAACAATCATCGAAACGTCCATCTTTCACGTCACAAATCAATATTCAATGTAAGTATTCAGGAAAAAATTATAAAGAAATATCTTCAAAAAACGCTTATCGCTCGAATTATTTATTTTTTTCGATGTGAAACTAAACCGGTATGGTTTGAGGTTTTTTCTCCTTTAAACGTTTTGGTACGAATCAAACTCCAAACTCTGACTACAGCATGATCGATGAGGTTCTTCAAAATTTAATTAATTCGCTTTTTCGTATGATTAATTGAGCGTTCTTATGAAGGCTGTTTGCGGAGTTGTAAATCATTCTAATCATCGTATTTCTCACTAAACGCGGAACGCAAATGTAAATTTGAAAATCAATGATGTAATAGTTGGAATGCTTTAATATTTTATAACTTCATCTTGCGATCGTTTTTATCTCACAATGTTAAATCCGTGAAGTGTTGCTTCTGCAAATATCAATATTAATGTACCTTTCTAATCAGTAAACAAATATTTAATACCTTTCTTAATGTTTTTACTTGTTTATTTGACTATTGCACTTTATTTATCAGTCTGCGATTAGGAAAATATATCAGTCACCTATTAGGAAAACAATTTAGTAAGTCATTCTAATCAACACGCTAAAGAATGCGCTCATGTGTTGTACGTAACAGATTGAAGCTTGATAAAATATGTGAGAACAATGAATGAGTAAGAATGAATCTTTTGAAAGACAGTGACGACTGTAATGAAATCTGACTGTGCAGCGCGCTATCTCATCATTTGTGCTTCAAAAAGAATGAATGCGGTTGGTTTGTTGGATGATTTTATCATATTTGTTGTTTGAAATACATATTGATAGCCCTAATTTGCTATGTCTACAACATAGTCAAACTTGGACTGTAACAGAAGTTGATAAAAATTTTGGATGACAGTTTCTATTTAAATATGACTATGTTTTGGTTCGATGAAAGAAAGTGAAACGAAAATAATAAGAAACAATATAAGAGAAGGTGTGAAAGAAAAGAAATTAGATAAAAATGATGAAAGAAATTGATAACTTTTTAGTGTCATTGAGAAGAGCATATGCGTACATAAGTATTAGAATGAATGCGTTTTTTTGATTCAAGCTAGTCACCTTCAAAAAAGCTTTTCAGCAGAGCACTGAATGCACAAAATTTATGAATGTTAACTGGAATATAAAGTATTATGTTTGCATTAAATTCTGAGCATTCGATGATGTACATGAACGTATATCTGTGAATTCAGTAAGGCCACTGTAGTGCCTATTCAAAAATTTTATAAAGAAATTTCTATTGATTCAGAAACGACCAGATGATTTGAACTGATTTTTGGCGGTTTTTCGTATGAATGTTGTGAAGTGATAATTGCTCCCTAAGCATTTGCATCTATATCCACATCAGTATCATTATTATCATCAGTGCATCGTTTTCTATCACAGCACTAATTTCATGGCAAACAAAAAAAGATGTGTTATGAGTAAGATTGTCACTGTGAAAGAATAGAACTAGTTGAATGAATCGAGTAAGTCAGCGAAAATTTTATGCGAAATGAAATCATTTCAAAATGAAAAAGTATTATAGATTTGGTGAAGAGGCTCTGATTGTGGTGATGGTATTGTTGATGATATATATTTTTGGGTGTTTGGTCAAAATGACGATCATGCTCATTTACTTCAAATATAATAATCATACATTACAGACACACACTATCTACTTATTATTTATCAGAACAACTTTTGGTCGAAGAAAATCAATTCAGTCATTTGATTGATTTCCAAAATTCCAACCTTCAACAAACTATATGTATATACGATAACATCAGCGAATGAAATGTTTCATTTATTTCTTTATTCACTTCTCATCCGTTATATTCAACTTCCGTCCTATGTTCCTCCAGTCTTTGCTCGTTTCAAGAACTGCATAAATTCTGATTTCTTTCACACACATTCTTTCACACAATTATTCGTTTGTATCGAATGTTTGCACATAAATCTGCTGTGAACATTGCGAGCCCCTTCCTAATTCAAGTTGATAGCCAAATTTCACGATGATTAAACAATATGTCGAACCAGTCGCTACAATTGAAAGAATGCTTATTCATTATTGAATGACTTAAATACCTAAAATTTGTTCAGCATTCACTTGCACAGCTTGTATGACAACGTCAACAAATCAAAGTAGTTCTATTACATCAGTTGAATGGTTGCACTTTTTTTTGAACTTATCAAAGAAGGATAATGGCCGATGCAAAATTCATTGTCGAAGAATTGCACGATTCTTGATGATGTTACTGTCGATAAAACAAAATTAAAATTAAATTACAGTGTTGAAAGTTGATAAATAAATGGTATCACAAAAGAATTCACTGACCCATTTCATTTATTGATTACTTATTCGTCCCTAACTTGTATGTGATTATGTAACTGGATGGGTAGATGGATGAGCGAATAAATGCAATGAAAAAAGGACAGTTTTCGGTAAATAATCCACATCGAGACATTCTTTATCAACGTTTTGTTTCGAATAGTTGCGATGTAATTTTTTGAATTATCATGTTTGTGTAGATCGACTCGACCGTATGACCGGTAATCACTGCCACGGGTAGTTTTCAAATTGAATGATTTATATTCAGTGTTAATTACTTCAAAGCCGAAACGTTTCCTTCTGTAGTTCAATGAAAACAGCGAGAATTTCTTGAAAAGATTGACAAAATACTTCCTGTTTGTTAAGAACGCATTCCATAGTAAGATGTATTATCGAGGAATTTTAACGAACAAAAAACCTCAAGAAAAGATAAGTCTAAAAAACGAATGTGACCGTTCGTGCATTGTGCCTTCCATCTCCATAATTGAAGTTTCCAAAAATTCCGGTTTCATTACTAAGACGTGCTTATGCTTAGATGAGTATGCGATTGTTTGTAGTGTGTCCTTTTATATTAATGAGTATGATAGCAAATTTTTTGCTTGCTTACCAACCAACTATTATATTTGCAATTCTTGTTGACGCTCTTTTGCTTAGCAATTTTCACTTCGAAGTGGTCATTTGATCGCACAAAAGCCAAAAACACGATCCGTTTAGTGAACAACGATCATTTGAGGCGTTTGCTGATTCATCACTTTGTGTAATCAGTGAGTGGCTGAAGAATCATCGAGAACGAATGAAAGCACGTGAAAAGTTGTTATCATCTATCTAGCAGCAAGCGCCAAAAAGATAAAGTTTAAGATTATCACTGAGATGTGAAAATGAGATTAACTTGAGAGAGAGAGTAAAAAAACAAGAATAAAGGAAGATGAAATTAGCAGACGATCACATCCCCATCAGATGAACGTTGTTGTTGTATTTCAAGCTGTTCAAAAATCAGTTCATATTTCAGCATTCAAATGAGTGCTGATCCATAAATAATGACTGCTGTTTGCTAATTTCGAGTTCTTATGAATCATCTCAAAAAGTCTATTTCATCCCATAACCACACCAAAAAAGTTCCTCTAGTATCTCACAGTTCACCCTCACTATGCTCATCGATCTGTTTACCGCAGAAACTATATAAACGCTTATGTCAAGTTGTTTTCCCACTTCAATTCTTTCATTAGCAATAATTCTGTCTTCCATTTTGAACTGTATGAACAATGAATTCAGCTATACCATAATCCATAAGCCAACACAACATCATACCAATTCATCCATCATCTCGAATCTTCACTTTATTATCTCATCAAGTCACCACTTCACTTGCTTCTTCCACTCAACAACAATTTACAATCTGAAACGTCATCATTTCTCAAATGATTCACATTCTTTATCCGTTGCATTCGATGATCTTTTCGATCAATAGAATCTGTCATCTATGTTTGATTTAATGCAAATTTCGATTCTTTTCACTGCACTGGAACTTTATTGACGTTTTTTTCATTTTCAGAGGAAAATTCCGAACGCAACTTACTCAAATTGTCCACCTGTCTCGGTTTCACAGAAAAATGTGGATCTGCATTTGTTAGAAAATAGAATGACAAACGCAAAAGTACGTGCAAAGTTTAATAAATACAAAAAAAACTGCTGAATACAAATAAAAAACAAGTGAAAGTTTGTTGGTTAGGTATATCAGTTTATTGACTTTTTTGCAAGTTGATTACAAGCTGTTTGTATACAGTGATAAAATGAATCACTATCAGCGTTACCTATACACGACGATCACCATCAGACTGACTCTTACATAACGTTTCATTGCTGCACTCTAACTATGATATGATAAAGCGGTGCAAGTAACGAACGATGATATGCTCGTCGTCGATTTGTTCGTATCCAAATTGGATGACTCAAAACATCATCATTCAACTGGTATTGTCTACAAATGAATAAACATCAACTGAAGAACCACTGAATGCATATGCTCAAAATTTAAACCCTTAGCGAAGCAAATTTCTTCCATTCAACAATTTTCTATTGATAAGTAATAACAGCGCTCACTTTCACAGTAATTCCTCCAATTATCTTTCCTCCAATAATTCTCCAATAACTGATCTAACTTCCTTTTACTGAATTTACCGCTTCTACCTCTAAGCCTTCATTATACACTAACCATAATATAATACATATCATATTTATATCTTTTAAATTTATTTGATATTTTCGAAGCATCACAAATCGCTCATTCACTTCACAGTCAAATCAGAAATGCGAAAAAAAGTGTAATGCTTCATCGAACACTGTTCATTTTATGCATTGATTGTGAACGAAATTCGTCGTCAACATTTGACAATGGTATGCCTTGCACAAATACTGGCCTGAAGCAGTCAGTAATAAGCAGCAATACTTTCTTCATGCGCTTCTAGTGTATGTACGTATGATTTTCATCATGTAGATTTATTTCACTGAACGTACATAATGCTTACATCACATTTGTTTATCACTTTGATTTCGTCACGTGATCCTTATTAGTTCAACAAAGAATTTTAAAAAAACCCATTGCGTATGCTCAATTACAAAATGGAATTTCTGTTATAAAATTTCTAGTGTAGTGAGTTGTTAGCAATTGTTTTCAAGCACTTTTTCTGATATTATTAGGTCAAATCCGTTTGTCAATGTTTGCATTTTTTTACTTACCACATTCATTCACTCCATTGCTTCACATTCAAGCTGCTAGCGTATCGATAATGAATATTCATCATTTTTTGTAGGCTTTTTGCAATGGTTTTTTTCCGATTATTCTTTAACTTTTCTATTTTATGTAGTTATTCCCATACAAAAAATAGCACCTCAAAAATTCTTCATCATCATTGTTTCGATCATCTTTGAACGCTTCCTGCATTCATTCGTTCCTTCCCATTCAATTCACCGAAATCAAAATATAATTCTCTTTTATTATCGCGTAGTCAAAACAGATTCACTGTTAGAATACCACTCCGATACTGTACATAGCACAAAGTTAATATTTGGTTGGTGGTTGCTCCATTTTTGTGCGTTGTGAAAATAAAGGAACCTTTAAAAGTGTGTTCATTCAGTTATATTACCGTGATTTATGACGCTAGCCTTTATATACGATCTTTTGTGATTGCCGAAATTCATCGCGGTTGACGAAACTTTTTTTGCATACACATTCATTGATATGTGGCTATTTGGGAAGTAAATTTGACTATCCATCAAAATTTAATATTTTTTTGCGATGATAAGAATAATGATTGTTACCCTTGTAGCGGCATTCCACTTCTTCGTTTCACTGACATTGGTTCAGATCATATCAAATTTATCATTGACTGAGAAGTACTTTCCATGGATCCTTACAAAAAATAGCGCTTGTCATTGACGTTCTCCCATCCTCATCATCCAGTTTCATTTCAAAAGTATATCGTATTTCATTTTCTTTGACATCAACTCACTTAATGATCATCTGGTCTAATAACTAACAGTAAGCAACGTTACAAATATTATTATTGATATTAATAATAATAATAATAATATTATTATTATTATTATTATTATTATTATTACTATTATTATTATTATTGTCATTATTATTATTATTATTATTATTATTATTATTATTATTATTATTATTGTTATTATTATTATGATTATGATTATTATCATGATTATTATCATGATTATTGTCATGATTGTGATTATTATTATTGCTCAGATTTTCATTTGTTTAACTAATCAGTGCATGTTTGCATGACTGCATCATCCGTGTACACAGCCGTTAAGCCGTATAAAACCCTATCATTGTTGTACACATGATTTTTGACCAATAGCAGCGTTTGCATGTATTATGACGTCTCATCTATTTTTCAAACAACCACTCTCATCTGCTTATTTGATTTGAGCTTCAGCTGGACTTATTAGTCGTGAACATACGTATCAGTTTGTTGATGACCTAAACGATAAAACGCTTTACTAAAAACCGTAATTCGAAATTAATGAAAACTTGCAGCATTACTGAAATGAACCACAAAATGATCGAGTATTGAAAGTGCTATTTCTGAGCATTTTTTGGTCTTTCTTGTGTTTCATGCATGCACTGTACTGTGCATGTGCATTTCGTTGCATATTAAGTATCAATAAAACTGTTTATTGATTACAATTAGTAGATAATCGTTTCATATTGATATTTTGAGTACACGAAAACGGTGCAATCTATTTAGATGCTGTGCAAGGTTGAGCAGCCAAAAGCTAGCAATTGATGGTTTTCTTTTGAATGGTATTTAATTTGTTCACTGTTGAGCACGCGAAACTTTTTGTTTGAATCGTTTGATTTGTTTGTGCAAATGATAGAGCGCTGTGCCGAATACGATTGATTCGAAATACTTGTTTCACATCAAATAATCATTTGAACGGTGCGTCGTTTGTGAAGCTTTCAGGTAATAGGTCAGCTTTATAGAATAACAATTTGTTATCAAATAGGTTATTTCTGTGCTGCAGAAACGACTTGTTTGAGGTTGAATTCGCAATCTGGTGCATTTTCATTTGAATCGTGCGCTCGAATTTGAAAGTCGATCCACAGGCCATTGATTGTCTCGCGCACATAAGCCATTTCTTTTTCGCAAATTCCAACGTCGGGCTCCATCGAGACGAACCGAAATTTTCATTCAATAACAGCATTCGAAATGATCATTTTTATTTATGATAAGAATAAAGAAGGAGTCAATTTAGGAGAGTAGTAAAAAATAAACTCGTATAATGATTGCAATGAGGCAGACAGATGGAAATAAACTAGAACTTTATATAATATCGAAATAGACAAATATCTTCATGATACAATTTCGTTGATCTTTCAATATGATTGGTTATTTCTCTTGAAAAGTTTAATTCTAGTACTAAGAAGAGCATACAAAACGTCTCATATTCGTATATAATGCAATTCAACTGATTACATTAATCGAATTCTACAGTTGAACTAAGCTTTTGCTCAGGCATCTATTTATCTGGTTGCTATCTGTCATTTGTTAAATTGCTTTCAAATATGAAAGTGATGGCAGCTTATGGGGTAATCACACATTATCGTATATTACGATATTTCGCCGTGGAGAGTAAATGCAATGCAATGAGTGATTTTTCTCTTGAAGGATATATTTTTTCGTAGAGTTTGTCTTCATTGAAATTTGCGTTTTTTACAGTATGTCTACATTGAAATTTGCTTTAACGCCACCACCTCCATACTGAAAGGTTTCAAAGTTGAATTTGCGATTTGTTTAAGTTGTCGTTTCGAATAAAAGCTACTGCACAGAAAAAGAACATTCAAAATACATGACTTCGTTCATCTGTCTTCTTTGCTTGTTTGTTATTCGTCACCGTAAAGAGTTATCATCATCAATCAGCTGTTACTTATTAGCAGACAATTGCGTATGATTTAACTGCGAAACTTTTGCTCGAAAAATTTTCAGTAAAGCCCAAAATTGAAGTATTATTTGAAGCGATTTGATTGCATTCGAATCTTATTTGAAAATAGAAAAAAATTGTAAGCATTCAGAATTGAACTGATATGCGCACATGAAGCATTATAATATAACAGACCATAAACAGAAAGCGTCATTCGACGTCATTTTGTGCGTCGAAATGGATGAATGAATGGATGGAATGGACGCAATTTATTGAACGAGTCTGCTGCTGCTCTTATTATTAAGCTAGGCTAACCAACGTTTTTATTTATTTGCTTGAAGCTTAATTGGTTCGTTAGCGGTTTTATCTTTGTTTTTATTGTGAGCGTTTAGCAAAGGTCTTTCTTTTGCTCAACAACAACTCTTTGTTACTTCTGAGTCATTGATTTTATTTAAGAAAATTAATTAAAAGCCGTACTTGATAATGATACCAAATACTTCTAAGTTAATTACGCTCTTCATTTTATGAAACCCAGGCATTGCATTACTGAAAGAGGTGAGATGAACAAGTTTATAAGCATATGAACTCATGACGATCCTTGTTAGCGGAATCGAAACATGCTGAGACGTTCACTCATTTTAGAATTTTAAGCCTTTCAATGAAAAAAGATTTTTTTCCTTGGAATTTCATTCATCAGTTAAGCACTTGATGATATGTGCCAGCGATTAAATCGACTGCGTGTTACTTCGTTGTCGGTTGAGGCCTGTTGGTGTTTTATTGAGAGCGCAGTGGTGTACCGGTTTCATTTTAATCTACTTTTCACGGAGAACTTTCGCTGCGATCAAGCCGTGCGGTTGCTGTATGCAAAATGCAAAATGTTCATTGAAACTGATGCAAGTACTCTTCTGTAGTGATTAAAACTAGACACAATGCTTTATCACATCATGCGAATTGTTTTAGTCTCATATACAACACTCTATTTCTTGGTCATTTTCGTTTTGTGCCATAATTAGTCCTTTACTGGTGAGTGAATGTTCACTTAATGTTCTATGTATTTAACATATTCCATTATGAGTCAAAAAATTGAACGTTATGACTTCTCAACATATTTTTTCAACCTGAAAATATGCTTATAAGGGAAAAAATTTAAAGGAATAATTCCAGTTTCCAGTGATAACTTCTGTCGCAACTTCATAACACGAACAAAATTCATTTTGTTAATTCATCGAGAAATACCTTTCATGCTTTTCGCAGTTTTTTTCAGGAAATTTGCATTCAAATTTTTGATAAAATTAATCATTAATGAATTCATAATTAACACTTTCATTTTCCAATAAATCTCATTTTGAATTCGGCAAATATATTAACATCACAAGTGTCAGGTATTTGTAATCGTTACTCATCCACATCTAGCATAATTACGAATTAACAGCTCTAATTTTACCTGATAAAGATTCGTGTGTGGTTTGTTTAAAGTACATCACCTTTTAATTACTCAGTAATCCACACAATCATAATATTTTCATCCAGTTTAAATCTTGTTTTGAGATTCTGATAGCGATTCATTACTGTTCGTGTTCGCTACTTGTTGTTCGGCGTTATTTCATTACCGAAGAATTAGTTGATCGAATGAATCAGAATTTGATAATGAAATTATTCGAATCATTTCCACGCGATAGGATGATAAGAATAAGATGACATTTTGGTAATAATAATAATAATGATAATAATTTACATAACAGCAACAGTCAGTTACGTGCACATATCTTTGAAATGCTCCATTCATTCAAATATGTGAAAGCATAATTGTGAAAGACGAATCACATGCTTTGTTTATTCAATTACAACGTAATAACAACGGCTCGATTGATTATAATTCAAATCATTTTAAAATTGACATCACTTGGGACGCAGTAATTATCAATGAACGAACAACGATAAAACTTCTTATCGAGTATTTCAATGGGTGAATAGACTGTTAGAAAAGAAAAGCAATAAGAATATTACATAAATGTCACTATAGATTATATGTCGTTTTTGATATTGGATGTGTATGTAGACGAGTATATTTGTTTGCTAGAATCATTTAGCAGAATACGATGTGATCATACTCAATATATAGACGTTGTTTTTGAATTGTAAGACGAATTTAGACAGACAATCGAAATATTTGACAAGAGATGCGCATAATGAATGTTGATGACATCAAATGAAGGTGCGAGAATAGATCGAGGCACAAACAGCTGTTTATTTTCGGAATAATATTATTTTTTATATTGTTATTATTACTATTTTTATTATTATTACTATCATTATTATTAATAATAATATTATTAATGTTATTTTAGTATTTATTATTATTATAATTAATGATGTGACAATAAATACTAATAATGACAGTGAATACTAATAATAAATAATTATGATATTAATAATAAATGGCAATGATTATAATTATAACTATAATAGCAATAATTATAATTATGATAATGAATAATAATAATAATGATAATAACAATAATAATACTAATAATAATGGAACGTATCATAATATTAGTGCTAGTCGAAACGAGATTCATAATTTATGCGTTTATATTATCGGATAGATGCCTATTTGATGCATGCTTTATCAACGCCTTCTCTAGGTGATTCTTGTTTTATTTCGAATTCGAATTAATTGATTTTGACTTCATGTCTGTGTGAAACAGTGAAAAGGCGTAATGAGTAGAAATGTATGCTTATTTATTTCATCACAATTCAAATAATAAACTCCTATAGGTTACTGAACAATCGTTACGGCTAGTTGTTCCGAGGAAATTTTCCGTTTTCTAGAAATTATTCAATTTGATTCCGGTAACGCACAAAAATTTTTCGTTTTTATTATTTAACCAGCTCGAATGAAATGAATCGACATTTTGGTTTATAATAAATGATGATGAAAATTAATCAGCGAGCCGTATTAAGAATCATTATGAATTAAGAAGTAGTCGTCAGGAAACGTCAAATATTTCCAACATTGAATTTATGCAAAAAAATGACGCTATCAATCATGTACTCACAAGTAGCAGTGTTGTAATTACTCCCATATGTTTTCCTTCTTGTAAATGTAGAAAAAACATTGGATAATAGAGGAATTCAGATAAAATTCAAAGTAAATACATACTTGCATGAATCGAGTTCATTGTTTACGTTATTAGGCGATTGAGAATAGTGATCATTGATGCTTCGAAAGAGGCATTGGTTTGCTAGACGTTATGGTTAGATTAGCTTGGCGTATTATGTGTAAATAATGGTTGTCACAGATGAAGTACTAACATCATGACTGCGTCATCAATGTGATTGAAATGTGTTGATATTCCACTGCTTGATTAGCTGACTGTTGGATGCTAAATTTAAGATATAAAAGATATGAATCGTTTATCGTTAATATAGTCACTGTTCTTTTTATAAATTATGACCTTATTATTATCATCATTTTTACATTTACTGCTAGTGAATAACTAATAGCATTCTTACTAAGTTTGTTGCTGTGATCATAAATTACCACTAAAATTCGGCATTTTCATTTTGAATCAAAATCAACAATTATTTATTCGTGTCGGTCTTTTTCGAGATTTTTTTCCATCATTTCCAGATATATTCTGTGTGAGATTACCGTATTAATTTTCATCATTTCCTTTTGTGAATAAATTAAATTAATCTTATTTGATGGTGTAATAATCAACATTTCCACACCACGAATTATAATTGCTTGATCAAATGTCCATTACAGATTACTGTTTACGACTGATGACTACGCTAAATAATCGTAAAAGAATTGGTTTATCAATTTTTTTTGCAAGAGATTGTGTGACACATACACTAAATCTCGTTTAATTCTTTGAAATTCCCAGTTTGTGATCGTGGCACTACATCGTACCATTTGCTGTTAAATGATCTCCCAAAAGTAATGTGTGAATGAATAGAAGTTTGTTTGCATGAAATAACTGAGTATATCATCTGCAACAGTTTGCACAGTTATGAAAAAATTTCGAAACAAATTTTCGTGTCTTGTATTGAATGGTGTTCGGAGTGCGTCTGATCATTGTTTGTTACGATTGAACGTGCTCCTACAGGATTTCAAGAACTGCGAAGATACGATAAGGAACGAAGGGAATTTTAACAAAAAGTGTGAAGTATCTACGGCCATGATGAAATTCGTTATTGATAGCGATTATACTTCTACATTGTTGCATTGAAATGACGAATATATAATCGACGGGAAAAAAGTCGTTTTCGATGTTGTTCGAGTTACTGAGAATATGTGCGGTTCAGCGTAAAACAAGGTAGCGTTCAACAAGATGTTTACAAATTCTTGCCCGAAAATAGACGATAACTACCGTAAGAATGACGAATATCATTTTATTCACTTACTTCCAAACTATAAGACAATCGCCCATTGTGATGCTCCTTTGAAGAGAATATGTAAAAATTCAATTCTTTCGACCTGCTCTACTTGCAATCTTTTTTAGCGTTCGCTTTCCAAGAATTTTTTCGTTATCAGATGAACTGAAAAGTAGTCAACAAATATAAATAAAGTGACTCATGGACGATTATTACTACAGAAGATTGCATCGAGTAGATTTAACGATTTATTTGGACAGAAAAAATAGGATGAAACTGATAGTGAAGTTTGAATGGATGGTATTAGTAGCGCATTACAAAAGACGACTGCTGAACCGCACTTGAACGAATAAAAATGAATATAAAATTGAAAACGCGTCAGGCAAATGGTATGAATTCGAAATGAATCAATTAACGAAATGTTTATGTATACGTATTTGCTGCTTATGCGATACACGCGATGATCAATTTTTTGAGAAATTTTCATTTATCGTTGCAAATAATAACGAGATGGGATAATTTTTATTGATCGTGGTGCTGATTTATAATCTGTTGTAGACGATCGCTGTTTATAATCATCCTTGATATTCGTGAACTTTCATTCATGCAAATAGGCTGAATTCTACCTAGAAGTGGTTTGCTGTAACAGCTGGTTTCGACGAAACTATCAAATAACAGTGCAATATTTATGAAAATCCAGAATATATTTTCAAATAACTAGGCATATAAATGTATATATATATATATATATATATATATATATATATATATATATATATATATATATATATATATATATATATATATATATCTGGAGCAGCTAGACCAAAATTTCAAAGCTTAATAACTCGGTTCAAAATCAACATTTTAATTGAGAATAATAACCGTTCGCCTACAACGTTGCCAACGCGAAACCGGGGCTTTTATCCCCGTAGTGCTGAAACCGAGGTTCGTGGAATCAAAAAATCGAAGAACGTCAGCTTTTAGTACCGTCTCATTTGGGAGGTCCTTCTCACGCAGAAAAAGTTCTAGGTTTTTGAACAGATGATAATCTGTTGGGGAGAGGTCCGGAGTGTAAAGTGGGTGAAGTAGAATCTCAAAAACTAATTGATGATTTTTTGTAAGGTTGTCCTTGCAACTTGTGGTCTGACGTTATACTGTGAAAGGATCAGACCACTTCTGTTCATCAGTGCTGGCTCTATTCTTAACAACTGATCTCTTGCCACCTCAAGTGTATGTGAGTGGTATTCGGCGTCGATGGTTTGCTCACGTTCAAGGAATTTGAAGAGCACCACACCGGTGGTACACCAGAAAACGATGAGCATGATTTTTCGTGGGCGCAGTGCCGGTTTCGCCATCATTTTTGACGGCTCACCTACGTCCATCCATTAAGTATACCTCCGCCGATTATCATATTCAATCCACTTTTCATCCACGGTAACGCTTAGATCGAGAAATGGATCACTGCTGTTTCTGAGCAGCAATAAAGAACAAATTTCCAAACGTCTGAATTGCTACGCTTTGTCCAGTTCATGTGGAATCCACCGATCCAATTTCTTGACCTTCCCAATCTGCCGTAGGTGGGTTGAAATAGTTCTTCGGCAGACACCAAGTTTGTCTGCCATCTATGCCTGAGACTGAGTGGGGTCCGACTTCACCATCTCTCTCAATTGGTTGTTGTGGAATGAAGGTCTGGAGGGCGACCTGACCTCGGTTGGTATTTTGTTGTTGAATATACCAATAATGAGCTTTGCAAAAATGATTACTGAGGAAGAAGTGAATCACAGATTAATGCATTTACTTGACTTTCTTAAGTGTATATTATTGGGTTTGGAAAATAAGATATGAAAACTTGAGGAGACGATAAATGCATAAGAAGGGTAAGAAATTGAATGAAAACTGTGTGGATTGAGCTATGGATTGTATGAAAGGACAATACTGAAAGAATTCTTAGATAGCTCAGTTTCATTTTTGAGGGATTGATGATGCTAAGTAGAACATAATGTGAGAGGAATGAGTATGTTATACAACTATGTCTATCTGTGCGTTAAGCAATAGGTGAGTGTATGAATGCCGGTGGCAAAAAGCAGTGCGACTGAATGAGGAGAACGGAATCAGTTGGCTATAGCTAGGATCTGGTCAGTGTCGCAAATGTCAGCACACACAACAAAGCAGTGATATGACATCATTCAACAAATTTTTCTTCATTTCTCGTTTGTTTCGTCATTATTATACATCTCCAACATTCCTTTCATATGTTTCAGTCATTCCAAATCCATCCAATTAAGACACGGCATTTAGCGATTATTATTATTTAATCGTCTGTAATCTGCTTAACAAAAGTTTTGCATCGCACGAAAATTTCGATATTTCAGTGATTGAAATGCGGACATGAACACCTCGAAGGGTTTTTTGATGCATCATTCAATGTCATTAATTTTTGATGACTTTTCGCAGGATAATTGTTCTAGCACGATAGAGTTCATCTACACGAATCTGCCTCATATTACTGATCTTCTCACTGATCATTCTTTCCTGCCAGAACTAACATCCTTTGTCAGTAAAATATTAGATGAAATGCTTCACGGGTTGTAAAAATATAGGAGATGCTTTCAAAACAAAATTTGGGAATGCTCTTCTGATGAATTAGGCGCTTTAGCTGAAAGGTAGTTGTGGATTTTCTGTTTCATGCGAGCGCTTTGATTAAACGCTTGGGAAAGTTTATTTAAAGAAAAGATGAAAAAGATTTTTTAAGATGAATTAAAACATTTTGTTCATTGATTCGTCATCAAGAAGCCACATTACTTTGTATAATTATGCATTTTAAAGTGATTTGTCATGTTCAGTGTTTCATAGGAACAAATAACTAACAAATATGCACACAACCTTCGTATGTATTGTATCTACCACAAAAGTTTGCTTCTGTATAATTTCACTTTAGTGATAAATCCAATACGGAATTTCTGTTGTTGATAAAGTGTAATTAATCAGTGCAGTTGTTTTTGCTATTAACCTATAAGTTTAGCCATTCAGAAATGATATGCACAAGATGCATCAGGGTTTTGGAATGCATAAAAAAGAGTTTTGTTTTTGTTTTAAGATTTTGAAATTTTTATAAAATACGATGTTCGCTGTGACATGTGCATTTTTGAATGATCGACTTTTGGTTGAAATCAAATAGTGAATAAAATGTTATCAACGGGAATGTATTCCTGTTCACAATTCATCGTTAATCCAGCATGATATTACTGATCACAAACCAATGATAAAGTGTGCATATTGGATTAGGTGCTATTGTAATGTTTTACATTATATAATGTTGTTTTCATAACGTATATGGACAACCGAATGTTTGTGAAATAATAAAACCGAATGATATCTTGTGCTGAATGTGACAATCAAGCGTAGTGCGTCACTTGATTCGCTCATACTGCAGCCGTATGAAGCATGAATGTCGTTTCGTTAAACAGAAATCGCACACCATCCACTTCGTTTTGTTCAGCTCTCTTTCTTCCTCTTATTGCGTGGTCGTTGTTTTCCGTACACAATTTATAAGCTGAATTAAATGACGCTATACCACAAGTACGTGTAAATACGAAAATGGTGTTGTTCTCAACAAACTTTAAAAGTGCTTTTTTATTTCATTTGCTTCCGAATTTTGACGATCATCATCGTCATTTCTTTCTTCTTATTGTTTTTTCTTGATTAACTTTTTAACGCTTTCATATCAAGCATTATCGTTTTTTCGATAAGAAATGTTTTATCTTTTCACACCATTTGCTCAGTTTTCCAGTTGCTTCCAAATTTTTTCTTGCTCACTCCTCACAGAATTGTTGTTTGCATTTGAAATTCATGTGTGCAAGCAGATTATTTTGATGCAGTTCAGTCCGTTTGCCTTGTTTTCGTGACAATCAATCCTACGGTGTATCCTCTTTCCAAAACTCGCTAACCAACGAAGCGAATATGCGAGTGAATAACTGAAAACAATGAAACAAATGTGGTGAAGTATTATTGATAGCTTTGTGCAATTCATTCGCCGAAAAGAGCAGGATTTGATTGAATAACGAAAGTATCAATCATTCCATATTTTCAAATATCTCTCAGCATGTGATAACACTGATTGTAGTCAGCGGTGATCACCTCACTTCGAATAGATTTTCGATGAGAGGTGACGACGTCGAGATGTCCATAATCCAAGTGCGTGAATAAACAGTGAATGATTGTGTTGATCAAAAAAAGAACAGGGTTGATGATGATCATACGCGATCATTCCACCAACTGCTGTTCAGTAGTCAATCGTTTATTAGTTACACTCATTAATAAATAACTTATTTTTATTCTTTTTTGTTGATGGTGAACAACGTACATCGTTTAACCATTCTACTTTGTTTACACTTTAGACGTTTCATTTTCGTTTCCGTTTCGTCTTCATTCACACATTTATTCGAACGATTAACGCTATTATTATTATTATTACTATTATTATTGTTATTATTATTATTATCATTATTATTATTATCATTATTATTATTATCATTATCATTATCATTGATAATAATGTTCCTTTAAGATATTTCTTCAGAGTTATTTGATTTATAAAAATTCATATTCACATTGATTAACATTTAGTTCATAGATTATATCATTACTTCAAATAAGTACATTTCTTTTTTGATAAGCCAACAAATGATGTTGTAAGTATGTAGGTGTTTGCTAAGTTACGGTTACGTTGCATCTTCAGGGCTTCTTTCGGGACTCTTTCGGAAATAACAAAGTTAATTGATAGTGGTGGAAAAGCTATGTGCTCAGCGTATTTTTTAAATAAGATTGTATCTATCTATCTGTCATTAGGCTCTTCACTTTGTCTAATTCACTAAAATTTCGTTTATCATCCTCCATTCCACCTTCCTGACGACGACTGACGTTTAATATTTTGTGTGCTGCTCAAAATGAATAATCATTTGATCTGCAAGCAATACGCGATTGCTAATATCAAACGGATGATGCACTTTAATTTCATAAATTCCTTACAAGAATCCCATAAGAATAATATAACCTACATCTAATGATATATTCACAACTATCCCCTCGTCCCACAAACCAAACAACCATTCATCTGCAAATCTCTGCGTGGGCAGATACGTTTGCCGCTGGCATATCGCATAGGGCGGTACCAATAAGAAGTAATGATAATTTAATGTGAATGAAGAGAATGAGACGATTCCGAGTTGCATAGAGATCGAATTCGCTTTGAGAGCGTAGAGAAGTGAAGCGCAGCGAAGAGAGCGTTAACATCAGCTGGTAGTTTGCCTGGAGCCATTGATCGCTAGCTTCGGTCTCCGGTGCTGTTGATCGAAGAAAGGCACTAATTTGGATTGCTGCTATTGCTTCATCGTCAAAATTTTACGCGACGTTTTTCTGCTGCTAAACAGCATTGTATCATGCGCAAACCCCTACTTTGTAAACAAAGAACGGTAAGCATGATTGTGCACCTAATTATTGCATCGTTGTGATATCAATTGCGCCTAATTGTTACATTTGCTAAACGCTTGAATTTACTTACCTTATATATCGATCAACAATTTCAGCTCAATCCATCATCTAGTTTAGCTGCTGCTTCAAAGATGAATGCGGAGGGCAGCTCTCAGATATATTCACTCATGAGCACAACTGAACTCAACTCTGAGCAGGTTAATTTTCTTTTCTTATACTCTATACATTTAAATTTGTTTTGTTAGCTTTTATCGAAACGATTATGACATTAGCGATTCACTTCAGTTGGTTTATTTTCATTCCTTTAATTGCATCGCATACGAAATTATCCTAGTCATATTCATCACATAATTAAATTCATAGTGTTTTGCGACGATAACTTTCAAAATATTTGTCCTCTTTTGAAATTTTCAATGCGTTTTGACGTAATAATATCAGTGCGGTATCGATGATCTGATGACTATTACTTAGAGAGATTATGAAATTACGTTTGAACAAAAGAAAAAAGAAGTGAATTAAAAAAGCTGACAATACGAAGGCTTCATCTTCAGAAGAAGTGTGACGTTTCATTTATCGTTTAGAATCGCACCTTCATGTACCATGCATTTTAAAAGCAAAACTCGCGAAATATTTCAGTTCTCCTGTGGCTTTCGTTTATCACAATCTTTTACCTGCAGGCAAACGCCATTATTTATTTCTATAAATTTTTCCAAAGTCATCTAACGTCCAAACCACCCAAACAATTGATTAAGGTACAAAGACTTCGTTCGGTGTTGAACGAACAGGTCGAAATTCACGGCAGGGGAAATTTCCCGACGTTAAGATTACGTCTACACGACCTTATCGTGTGTGTTCGCGACAGTCTTTACGCGGCTGGCATTGGCCCTAAACACGTCAAAATGAATGGTGGTGCTGCATCTTATGTGGTTGCCACCGAAGAATTTGCATATTCCGATCTCGATTTGATTTTTCCGATGAGCTTCGAAGGAGAAGATAGCTTTGAAAAAGTGAGTGTTCTATCATCATTTCAAAGAACAATCCCAGTAAATAGTTTGCAATGATTATGAATAAGGATCAAACAAAGAAAAGTATTTATTATTCATAATAACTGTTTTTAATTTCAGTATTTCTTACCAAAAATTGCTATTTGAAGTGATAGTCATTCAAGTGAATGATATCATTTTATCTAACACTGATTGTGAGTGTCAATTAAATTTTTCAAATCGAATAACATATTCAGGTAAGAGTTGCGGTTTTCAATGCATTAGTGCAACTGATGCCCGATTCAACCAACAAAGAGAAAATCTCAGCTGACACATTGAAAGATATTTACATACGTAAAATGGTGAAAGTGTCAGATGGTGACCGCTGGTCATTATTCTCATTGCATAACGATTTCGGGCGATGCATCGAATTGAAATTCGTTGACAGAATGCGTCGTCAATTCGAGTTTAGTGTCGACAGTTTTCAAATAACTCTTGACGTTTTACTTGATAGGCCGGATCATCCGAAGCCGATTGTCACCGCTGAGAGCATGTTCGGTGACATTAATAAAGTAAGTGTTATTGCTTTACAGATGATTGCCATCCTTTGTTTCACTAGTGAAGCGCAACGCAAAGAGTGTATTATTTGCTCGATTCGATTGTCGTATTCTCACACTTTAGTTATTTTATCAGTTTGTTTTTATCAATGAAAACTAGTGGAGAAATTTGAGAAAAGGATTACTCAATTCAGATTCAGTTGAACATACCAGCCTATGCAAGAATGGATTTCACATCTTTACTTACGAACTCAATATTGAATAGGATTTTTGAATTTATTTCATTTGAAATGGGTCAATTCTGTGGTGTACTTTCATATTTCAAACTGTATCGGTTGAAATTGTACATAAACAAGGCAATCGATAGATTGAATTCGACTGTTGTTGCAAACAATCAATTCATCAATGTTTACAGGCTTTACAGCATCTCAATGAACGACTCATTGATACAAGGAGACCTGAAGAGATCCGAGGAGGTGGCCTACTGAAATATTGTCATTTGTTAACACGTGGCTATAAGGCTGCTAGGCCAAATAAATGTCGCCTTTTTGAACGATATATGTGTTCACGTTTCTTCATTGATTTCCCCGATGTGAACAGTCAAGAAGTAAAATTGAGGGCTTATCTCGATAATCATTTTGGTACACAAGATCAGGTATAATCGATCTTCTTGTTGTCCGTTTTTCAACATGCTTTTTAATTACTGTTAAATGCTTCTCGTTTTGCAATTGAACTTATCGAAACATATTACCTAGATTGCACTCAACAAATCCTTGCAGCAAAAATACGATTATTTATTGCTTTTGTATCGAGTGATCAGTGAAAGCACGGTATGTCTGATGTCGCATGAACGACGTCAAACCCTAGCGATGGTCGATCGTCTCGCCTATCAGCTATCAGTGAATATGTATTATCATCAAAGTTGTATGGGTGGATTTTGTGGTCATACGCCTCGCCAGACCTTACTCTATCTTCCACCAAATGCTTCTTATTGGATACCAGTTGTATAAACAATAATCAAGCGTTCATATTAACTAGTCACTACACTGTTCTACTCTTTGTCGGGTCCAATTAACTTTCATTTTTTGAAAAAATAATTGTCATCATTTACTATTATGTGTATTTTATATGCTATATCAAAAAAACCTCATATCTCTTTAAAACGAGCATCATCTTTTTCTTATTCTACATCAACAATATGAATTTTATTCAATTATTACAGTATATAACCAATTAACAACGTATCTACGGCGAAATGCTTTATATAATATTTTATTATATTCACAATATTATTTATTTATTTGACAAACTTTTCAACTTTATTATTATTCATAATTACTTTTATTATGTTATGCTGCACTCAGTTGAAACAAATTGATTATCATAACTGAATCAGTTGATTAGATTCTGATTTTAATCTCTCATATCATATCTGTGTCCCATATATATGCGCTCTGATTCTTTATAAGGGAAGTGCTGGCTATTTTTCGTTTATTCATTCCTTTTTATTTCAATGATAATACTTTATACTAATGCTACGAGCATCTCCGACTAAAAGAAACATTTCATAGCGATTTCAAACTGCACTTTCATAGCTCAAAGCGTTGAAGAACATATCACATTAGGCTTGCCTCATATATTTATAGCGACCTAACGAATTGCATCTTCAAAGCGCACCTTTCATTCAACTAAATTTTTTTCTTTTTTTTAGCCTAACAGCCTTCCTACACGGCTCGATATCTATGTGATCCATATTATCACTATCATTATGTGTATATGTATGATATCCCATATTTTTCACCGCTTTTCCTTCCTTCACCGTGTTGTCGATGGCTTTTGTTGCCTTTCTGCCCTCTATGAGTCTAAGTGCCTCTCATTCGCATATACATATATTCTGTACATTTCAGAGATGCATATAAGGCAATCATTATAATCGACTACTAGACTTTAGGTAAATGCGCTTACTTTATATGTAGATTAGTAATATTGTATAGGTATCTATCTATCTGTCGAATGAGGTACAAAGGATCATGCAGCCATTCGTGTGCCGTGTTGTGTTGATAGTGCTTGCCACTTGAAGTTTGCGTTGCTCATGTCGCTGTTTTGAGCACCAAAATTTAAAGTGGCAACGGCCAAGTACGACAGAATTATTGTGATTGATGAGGAGCCATCACTCTGGAATCATTCTTTATCTTAAAAGCAAATTTGTGCATTCATTTAGATTCATGTGGCGAAATTTTATATTAGCAATGGGATTGGCTGCAATCTAACGAGAACAATATTTTTATATGACCAGTTTCAGACATCTTAAAATTTTAAGCTGACCATAACTGAAACGTTTTGTTTTGATCGAAAGCTGATGAATGCTCATAAGTGGATTTGTTTGATTTTTCCCCACTTACGACGGGGATCAACTGACGCACACGGATGGTTCCTTTGTCGCACCCTTACATGTATGTTCATTTAGTTCTATTCAGAGCGTGGTTTTCGTTTATCATTATTTATCCATCACCTTATTCTCATATCTTACTCGCTCATTTACGTTTTTTTTTTTGAATTCACTCGTAGAAACAAACAAAAAATAAATTTTTTAAAGGTTTAGTTTATTATTCACTGGTAATTATTCGTCACTCCAATTGAATCAACTTGATCGGAATAAACTTTTCGGTTTGTTTTTTCTTTTCAAAACAAAATGTGACAAAATGTCATAAAAACAAAATTTCTCAGCGGGTCTGTCATCTGTCTTCATATATACATATATCATTATTGCTCCACATTCACACCTTATCTCCTCTCAGCACATATTATTCCTGATATTCACATATATTTTTATTTATTCATTCGTATTATATGTATATATACATATATGCATTATTCCATATAATTTTTTTCTTATTCACTCATACGTGTATGTTCTTACCATTGAGCGGCGCTCGAATCGCTCCTTTTTTCATTCAAGTTCTTGTTTTTTAACATCCATTTCTTTCGTTCTATTTTCATTTTGTTGTTCGTTTTCCTCTTCATCCCCGTTACATTTATATGAATATTTATATTTGCAAAAAGAACGACGAGTCTTTTATTCCAGATGTGTACTT
Source organism: Anisakis pegreffii (assembly GCA_035041965.1). Taxonomy (NCBI): domain Eukaryota; kingdom Metazoa; phylum Nematoda; class Chromadorea; order Rhabditida; family Anisakidae; genus Anisakis; species Anisakis pegreffii. The sequence continues at coordinate 289,841 of JAPYMA010000758.1, read as the reverse complement.
TTCATCTAAGTGTGTACACATTATATAATACATTCGTCCTCCATCTAAATGGTTATTCGTCAATCAATAAATAAAATATCTGACTAATATGCAACGTTCGGTTGGCTGGCTTCTGGCTAAATTCTCATCTAGGATCGTCGCTTGATTCTATGAAAAGCAGCCAAATTCGAATAGGAAGATATTTTAAAAAAAACTTTTTTGAAGACGTATATGCATATATATATATATATATATATATATATATATATATATATATATATATATATATATATATACATATATATATATATATATATATATATATATATATATATATGAGAATTATTCAATTTGAATGGATTATGCCACTGCATTGATTCGAATTCGCGATAAGAAGGCGGTGGCAATGATGAAATTCACTGGAAATTAGATGATTTCAGCAATGAGTAGCATCAACTAAATCAATTCGTTTTGTGTGAAGATGCACCGATTGTTGTACAATGAAGAGCATGAAAAGATGTCGTTGTGGAATGGAATGAATATATTTTGTATGATTTGTTGAATTGTTATTGTTGTTTTGATGCAAATCGTTTTGAAAAGACATCATCGTCATACTTTGTCGATGGTTTTAAACGCAGAAAAGTTTGAATAAAGCTTCTCTAGCGCGACTGATTCGTTTTTAATTAACATTCGTCATCGCCTATTGCACTGAATATCGCTCTACATGAAATGGATAAGAAAGAAAAAGTACTAAATGTACGTTTGTCACAATCAAGCGTTTAAACAAAGTACAGGAATATTATTGCATGAAGCAGTTATTAATTTTTCTTAACCGTTATTTGTTTTATAGACAACATTTCGACAAAGTTCAAACAGATTAACCTTACACTAAAATTCACGGATTATTGTTGCAGTTATTATTTATAGCATTAACAGTATGAAATTTTTTATTGTTGCCTACAGTGAAATTAATTATGAACCACATTCCATTCTCATAATAAAACGAAAATATTTCGTGCAAATGTAATTGAAGATTTTTACCGAAATGGCAGTGTGTGCCTCAAAAGTAGGATGATTCTTGAACGAATGAAAATATTTCTTGCTGACGTTATTATTATTATTATTATTATTATTATTATTATTATTATTATTATTATTATTATTATCATAGCTGCTATAATCACGCTTCACTGTAATTGATGTAAGCATGATGACGTATTTATATGTTGTGTGGTAAAGCAATAACAACTAGATACTTGCCCAAATACTTTACATGATTCGTAATGAGTTGTTTGGCATGGAACAGCAAAATTATATTGTTCAAAATAAATGTAAGTTAAATTGAGGTTGATAGCTAATTTTAATTGGTGTTCGAATCGTTTCGATAAACAACGTCAGATGTTTGTTTAGAGTTGTGGAGTGTTTTATGATTTTACTGTTTTCGCAATTTCTATCTGCTGAATTATGGAATGAATGCTAATTTTAAGCTGCTTAATCATGAGACAGATAAGCTTCACTGGTATTCTCTCACATTCAAACTGGCTGTCGTTTAAATGTTGCTTTTATGAGAATCATACAACATGTTTATTGCTCATCGTTCAGTGATATGAAAACGTTGAAATTTTTACATAAAGTATGCAGATAGACATGAAAAGCAGTGAATTAATGCATAAAACAAGGAATGTTAAGATGATGAAAATGCTTATGTGAATAAAGCTGAGAAGCTGAGTGAATGTTAACAATTGTCCATGTTGATGAGATGCTTTTCAACACTTGCTGTAACAAAGAGCAAATATTCAAGTAATGAACCGGAAGAATAAGTTATCGAGCGTACGCGTTCATGAAAGAGCGTTGTAAAGTTCACTGAGAAGAGCGTGTGCATTATCTGTAATCACTAGAAGAGTATGAGATTATTCGTGAGACATGGATGTTGTTTATTCGCAAATAAGTCGAAGCATCCTATGACGTGAGAATGCGTGCATGCATGAATGATGTGACGCACGATGACGTGATGTATGCCCAGTGGGCTAGAACTTGCGCAGCATGATGCGGATGCTTAGCACACCACGCACTCGCAAACGTCCTGATTTACTCGTTGCTATCAAAATGGGATGAGGGACAATCGTAATAGGCATTTCGCCATTATGTAATACTTATAAAATCTCGTTTTATTGAATCAATAAGATCAACAATGTAAGTTGGTCGAATGATCACATTCGTAATTTATTTGCAGATGTTAATTTTAATCAGTTGTATGATTCTTAATTCAATGTACTCACAAGCTAATCAAATGTTAATCAACACTTTTCAGTTCTTGATGACTCTCAATTCAGTCTAGTCACAAGCTCTATGAAACTAATAATATCGTATATTTGCAAATAAAATGGGTGGAAGTCACCAAAAAAAACTGTTCAATTTCGAAAATGTTGAATAATATCCTTCCTTACATAAATATTGAGCAAGATCCTCTACCGTACCACTGAGTGCATCCAATGTTCGATATTGACACGTTACAAGTGATCGATCGATCATTTCATAAATTTATAAACTAAATAAGGAATTTAAAGATGAACTGACTCGAACTTAATGGTGCAATTAACGATCAGTATAAACGCTTATCTTTATTCAAAAAGATTTGTATAGTGGAGATGAATCATTCAAACAATAGAGTAAAAGTCGGAAATAAGGCATCTGTGGTGTTTTTCTCAAACATTTGAAAGCATATTGTTATTTTTGGTTCATCAACTGCTTTAAGGTTTACTTCAACAATGTTATTTATTGGTTTTGCTTCATTGTTACACATCTAATACATACACATACAGCTAATGATTGAAATTCATCAAATTCACTCATTACTTCATGCATTTCAGAAGTGATTCATTCCCGTCATAATTGATTCGGTCGAATGACTTATCAAATGCGCTATTGTTGTTGCTAGTAGGTTGCTCACTCTTAAATGCTTCATGTTGTTTATAATCCATACTTTCGTCTGTTTTCTTTCATCGATCCACGCGATGAGGTCAGTCATTCAACAATCTCTTCATACTCAAAAAGTTTGTGTGAACCTTACTTTTTGCACTGAAATACCTGCTGTATTGATCATTCGAAAATTTTGAGTCACTGAACAAACTTGGAAAAAATTAGTAAGGTGGTGCTATTTACGATAGCATTACTTTGTTCGAACAATTCGTTCAACGACAATTGTGTCAAACCGATGAATTCTTTACTCATCACACCAATGTTTATTACCTACCGGTTGTTCGTTTCAGTGATTCAGTTTTTGTCGTTCTGTTGTTCATAATTGCTAGATACCGTTCAAACAAGAACTCGTCACACACCTACACATGCGTGATTCATAGAGTTTGTTTCATATCCCTGACAAATAAACGAATTTTCGATTGTTCCGCTGCATGCGCTTTAAAAGATGATTTCAAATTGATGAACATACCGTCAGAAACTCGATTGTGTCGATCTTTTATGTCTCCAACGCAAAATGACTGTGTCATTAACGAATCGTGCCTTATCATCCATCCGTATTTACTGCAGCATTACTTCGTAATCTATCTCGACAATTTAGATCGTCATTTCGTTGCGCTTTTTGCAACCGTTTTATTTTCTTAATATTCTTTTGTTTTGTTCACAAAAGAATTTCTTATCAAAGAATTTCTTAACAGGTTAATGAAAATTAACTTATGAAAAAAATAATCAATGTTTGCTGCTAAGATTGTCTCGAAAAATCATAACGCGAAAAGCATTCTTCACTTCACCGTTTTATTTTCAGGCATGATGGGTTTCTTTTCAGTTTTTTAGCATCCTGTTAGGATGATTCTTCTCAGCGGGAAAACTTGATTTTTTTAAAGAACCAGACGCTCGAATGTAATGGTCAACGTTTTCCCTTTTTCAGGTTCCGCTAAATTTGCATTTGACATTCACTGATGTACAGTTTTGTATTCTTTTGTATCATCATCTACATAGCAGTTACCTCGCACGTTGTCGGTATGTGATTTTTCAATTGTCCTCTTTGTCAACAAAAGATTTGATGCATTTTCTTTGCATTTATCATCATCTTTCAGAGTGCGGAATTCAAACTTCAGCTGAACGTTTAAAATGTACGACTGACGAAGGATGCATTGAATCTAATTTAAAGACTCTCAATTTCTTGTTACTTGGAGATACTGGAGGTACGTCAATCAAAGTCTGTGTTTGCGCTCCAATTTCACATTTGCCCTGTTGATTTTTTTTACGCATACAACCTCAACGATATGAGAATAAAACAGCAAAAGTTGATTGCTGTCAAAGAAAAAGCCAAATGAAGTGCTCAAGTGTTGCGCTCAATCTTACAGAACTCATTGCTTCACGGTTGTTAATTTCTTATGTATATCAATGACGTTTGGAGATTAGAAAAACACGAAATTTGTTCAGAATAAGTGTTAAAACTGTCTAATAATACTGAATTACATTTACTAAATACTGAACTTATTTTCAATATAAGTTTGTAATAATAAGAGTTATCGATTCAGTGAAAGTAAAATTCTAATCGATTTTTCATTATTTTTCTTATCGAGTGGTCAACACTTTCATTGATCATCTGATTTTCTAAATAAAAATGACTATTAATTTCAAAAGGATTACCTGTATATCCATATGTAACATATGCCCAAAATAAAGTTGCAAAAGCGATCAGTAAAGTGGGCGAAGAGATGAAAATAAAATTTCTGATAACAGTCGGTGATAATTTCTATTTCACTGGTGTCGAGAATGTTTTTGACGATCGATTCGATGTTAGTTCCATTATTAATCGAATTCGAGTTTATGTTTCAATGATTTTTTTTTCGTTTACTCAAATTCTGGTAGCATTTCAAAGTTGACTGGTTTGCAGAACGATAGTCGTTTCTATGCCGAAATCTTCTATGAATTTTTTTTGCATTCAGCATGTCTTTTGTTTTCATCCTTGACTCGAAATAACATTTCACTGGATTCATAACCTTTAAATGAATGAATGAAATCGCCAAGAAACATTTAGAGTACCTTCGCAGATGTGTATAATGGCGATATTCTGCAAAAACCATGGTATATGATTGGTGGTAATCATGATCATTTCGGTAATATTACTGCACAAACAGCTTACACAAACCAAAGCTCGAGATGGTTTCTTACAGTTTCATTTGTTGTTCTTTTATCTCATATTGGCTTATTACATTCATGCGATTATGCTTCTCTTTTGTTGTAGCGTTTATCAGTGCTATGTCGTCTTTAAATTTCATCTTTTTTTTTGTTTCTTTACTTCACATCTTTAATGTTAACAGCACTGGACACAAATTGGTTTTTGTTTATAGATTTTTAAGTGCATCCATACAACCATTCATTAGTTTCATATTCGGTATTCTGATTCGAAAAAAGATTTTTTTTCAGGACCTATCCGTCATTGTATTATAAGGTCTCTTATAAATTTAGTGCAAAGAACACAAGTGTTGATTTTTTGATGATTGATACAATCGTTTTATGTGGAAACACACGTGATATTGATAATGCCGGATTCTTTGATATGATTTTTGCGGATGTTTCGAAAAAACCAAACAATCCAAGAGATCCTGAAGCTGCTCGAAAACAGTGGCAATGGATTGAGGAACAACTGAGTCAATCCAAGTACGTTAAAGAATGAACATCTTTTTTATAATCGAAAAAAAACGTCAGTGAATTGAAAAACAACTAGATCAATTATCACTGATCTCAATCGCATAAATATATTTTCCAAAGTATTCATTTTCATCTAATGATGAAGGGACTTCAAAAAGATTTTTTCTTATTGGATTGTGAAATAAAGATGTTTAGTGAATCTATGGCATTGTTACTGAAATTGGTATCTGAATTCTCCCATAACTTGCAGTTTTTTGTGACCTTGAGTTTTACTTTTATCGTCAGTATCTGTTGCCAATATTGCCAGAAAACAATGAATTTCTCTCTGCTTTGAACCGGGCCATAAAAAACTGCTTCTTTCGCGATGATTCTGAAGCCGCACATCGAATCTTCCTGTCATATGCAGCTGGCTGCAATACGTTGTTTTGTTTTTTGCTTCCGTCTTGAAAACAGAGTGATGTTTTCTGTCGAAACTATTGCTGGTAACGTTTGAGTTTTTCAAATGACTTAGGGAAGTTGCAGAGCTGATTACTTATTTGTGGCTGGGCATTATCCCATATATTCGGTTTCGGAGCATGGTCCAACGCAATGTCTCGTCGATAAATTGAATCCACTTTTGAGGAAGTATAAAGCATCAGCTTACTTTTCTGGACACGATCATAATTTACAGGTGTTTTGTTCAATTCCAGAATCATCATCTGCAAAAATGTGTTTTGGAAAAATCTTGATCAATATTCAACAATCAATATTAAAACTGATTCTGAAACAAGAGTTCTCAGGAATGTTCGAAAAAGAAATAACATATTGAATATTAGACGGTCATAGAGCTCAAAAAGGGATTGAAATGGATTAATTTTTTTTAATATAAAGTAAACAATGTCTGACTGAATTTATTCTAATCGTTTTTCCTTGTGTGATAATTCAAAAATATACATCTTAGCATTTAATGATCAAAGAAACATATGATTCGGATGGTGAAGAGCAGTTGTTGAAAGATGAATCAGAGCCATCAGTAATGCATTATATTATTTCTGGAGCTGGATCTCGAAGTGATCGATCAATGAAACATAAGAACAACGTTCCGGTGGGATCTCATTTATTCAGGTGATCGATTCAGTAAAATGCTTTGAAATATGTTTCTGCTGTTGTACGATGTCTGCTAAAGAGTGATGTTCATTTTAGCTATCCAACTAGATTCAATCCATTCTCTCAATTAGGCTTCACGAATGGAGGATTTGTTGGCGTCGAAGTAACCGATCAATCAGCCAATTTCAAATTCTTCAGTGGTGAAAGTCAACAAAAATACAATTGTTCGATTAGACGTCGAATTTTTTAAAATCATCATTTGCTCCTTATTTGACTCACACTCATATTTCAGCAAAAATCACTGACAATGAGATAATTAATTGTCTTTGCATTTCATTCAGTTTTTATTTTCAGTGCTGAAGCCTTTCATTTCAATATAGCACTAAGAAATTCACTAAAAATTCACCGATAAAAGAGCTGAGATAGCATTTATTAAGGATTGAAAGGTCATTCACTAAATATAAGTGGACATGTCATCTACTGAGAAACTGGTTTATTGTTACGTTGGATGCTTGGATGTTCGTAGACTGTTGAGCAACTGAGTCGAAATTTTCATCATGACATGCGATGATTAGGAGACGCTATTTGGAAAAAAACTTGATCAATATTCAACAGAGAAACTGTAATTCATTGGAATGCTTGGATGTTCGTAGACTGGAATTCAGCAAATAATGTGATATATTGGATGCGAGATTTCGGTGCGTTGATACTTTGGACCAGTCGACGAAAGATGTCATCCGTTGACGTCCCTGTGACTAGCTATCAAACCTTGTAATTGTTACTATCATCATAACTGAAGTAGAAACGCATATATATGAGGTGTAGCGATAAATTTTGATCAAAACATTTGTGACTTTCGATTGTATATATGTTCAGAAAGGATCTTACCTCAGTTCGATAAACTCATTCCATCAATGCATTACATCTGATATATGCATTTCAATATAGAATGCTGTCGGCGAAACGCAAAGAGCAGAAAGTTAAGTAGTCGAATATTGTTGCTTTTATCTTTGATTTTTCGAATTCTAATAAATTACACAGCAATACAGGAGTAAGGCTGAAAAAATGATGTGCTGAATAATATTGATGACTGGAACTGCTAAATGAACAGGTTTTCAAGTAGGTATGTTTATCTTGACCATCGCATCATAGGTTGCAACCCAATTTGCTTAAGAATGACGGCTATAGACCGAAAGCCTGCCTCCTTGGTTTGTGTGCGAAAAAATTTTGGAATGCTAAAAAATCGTTCAGTCTCATAATTTGTTCCACTTTCTCACCGTGAACTTCTGTGTTCTGAATTTTGTCTATGGGCAGATTTCTGAATGAAGCAATTTATAAATCGAGAGCACACTGCATTGTTACCATACTAGAATAATTTTATCATTGAGTTATAGTTATATCAGTATTTGAATCGAGATTCAAAAGAGAGACCACACATGACAATAAGCCATAGCTTCGAAGCACAATTATGTCAGAGTTGTGTCTTCAAACAGTTCTTAATGCTTTTTTTTCAAACATCATCCTGGATCAATAAATATGTCTGATTCATTGCAAACTTCACCTTATGATGTATCCATGAACAAGAGCACTTTTTCAAAGTTGGGAGGCAACTTTAATAGAAGGTGCACTTTCATTAAATACGGGCTATTTCTACTTAGATACCAGCAACTTTCCATGGCAGAGCCATTCTCCAACTGCCTACTAAAAATAACCATCATATAAGTGTTATCCTTGCTTACGTAGTGTTTGAGATGATCGACTTGCTTGAAATGTTTGATTAATAGCTAATTATGGTAAGAGTGCGGTAAATGAAGACGCACTCTAGATGATGATGCCCTCATAACGAGGTCATTCCACCAGTAAGAGCACTATTGGAATTACCGCTTCGGCTTGTTCAAAAAAAAGCGCATAAGATAGGTCAGTCACATTACGTACACAAATCAACGCACATAAGGCTTATGCAAGCATTCGTTCATCGCATAGTTTGTTTGGTCGAGGTTGACCTTTTGTTCTTTAATAAAGGCTTATTAAGAGAAGTTTCGTAAACTGACACTCAATCCTACACGTTGTTTAGTCACAAATATGCATTTTGTTTTACTTACCATCTAGCATTTCATTCCATAAAACCTCATTTCCTAGTCACTTTCTATTCTGAACAATCAAAAAATGAAATGAAATAATTGCCTTTATACGCCATACCATTAAACATGAAAGCACCATGAGATCAACGATTTGGATTGTATATTTTATGAAGTGTGTATGATGGTCTGATGCTATCAAATAACTTTTTATAATCAAAATAAAGACACATTCAACTTGATCTTCACTCTTGTACAGGAGAAGAAGAGCAATGTTCCAATTCATAACGGCAGTTTCCTCCCGTGGAAATCTTAAGCAGTGTTCCTTGGTTATTAGCGTAAGAACGCATTTAAAGGGAAGCATAACTATACCAAGCATACAAATTTGTTTTTAATGTTGAGTTGATCAAGTTCTGTGTTCACTTCACTTTTTCAGTTATAATATCATTATAAAGTACACATAAACGTGTTATGCTGTGTTTCAGAATACATTCAAATCTAATTTTTAAATTTCACCTAATTGTAAGCATCATTCAAAAAATTTAATAAACAATGTGAATCATTCGATGTGTATCATTCAAAAATTGAACTTGATTATAGTGAGTGTGACTGTTGTATAATGCAAATATGATGATGAGGATGCGTATTGTTGAACAAAGATGACATAAGAAGAGTTCGTCGGTTAACTTGAGGTCAGCATGGGTCACTTCGGGGCGGAGCACGTGCGAGGGTAAGCTATTTGAGAAAAGGAAGGCGATCGCTCTTTGCGGCAGACAACATTTGTAAGGGCTAGGCTATCGGACTGCTGACCTTTCAACCCTACTGTTGCTGCTGCATAACGAACCAAAGAATATCTACCCTATTCAACAACCAACTGTTGCATACAACACTCAACTATGGACAGTATAACGGTTGATTTATCTCGTCCTCGTATCACCCAAATTCATTCTCCTAAAATACAAACAATGTTCGTACTTTATTCTTTTTTACTTTCACATTTTTTATTCACATTTCTTAAATTTTTTTGGAGGATATCGAATATGTTCCACCAAAAAAAATAATTGCCGCAATATTATCACTAATTAAAAGAAGATGGATTTTCAGAACATATCCGGATTCATCGTCCTCTGCACTCAACTCACTAATGGATTTAAATACGGCCCTATCAATACTGCGACATTCGCATACGATTTCAGCAAGTGGCAACCCACCGTTATCATTCTCAGATCCTTCGTCACTTTTATCACTAACACAGCATCTACGAAACTATTCATCATTAAGCACTAATCCATCAAGCACAAAGCGTGTTGCACTTGATGTGCAACCTCCACAAAGTCCTCAATCGTGCTCTTCCTCTTCGGTCATCTCCTCTAGTCCACAACAATCTCCACAACGGAAACAACCTGCGCCAATACCTAATGATAAAAAGGTTTCATTTCACATTTATTCACACTCATTCTAAAATAACAGCTATCGATTTAGTTGTTCGGCACTACAACGATAGTATTAGAATACATCAGCAAACGTCTAAATAATTAATCTTTGCGCTCGAAGATAATTTTTCAAATATATTATCATGCATCATTCATACTCATTAAAACTTCTGTGATAAGGTCGTTGTGCAGTTACATATATGCAGTGATTGGGTATTTCAAGCAATGAAAATAACTCAACTTCAACTAATCCCTCCATAAACGAATCTATTAAGTGAAAGAACGCAATAGCCAGTTTATAGTTCTGTACCAACAAAGTGGGATAATTCTCATATTTTGTACCTACATAAAAATATATTTTTTAGCAAAAGTGTAGCTTGAATAAACTAAATTCCAAAGGTCTGTTTTGTAATAATTATGAACGGAGAGAGAAGGAATTGAATAAGTGATTATGAGGATGACCTCGTTTCACTGCTGTTTTTGCAACGTTTCGTTGCTAGTGGAAGAATTAATTCAAGCAACTGCCACTTTATTACAAAGACTCGAATGCAACTGTTAGATAGATGCAACATATAAATAAATATGTACGTAATGCAAATTTATTTATTGAGGTCATCCCTTATCCTGTATTCTGTTCCATTGACGTGTTGATAATCATTTCCTATCAATCATTTTTCCTTTTTTCCCTGCATTCATATTGCGCACAAGCACTGAAAATGTGTTTCTCCTATGATTTGACAGTTAAAATATGCGTCATTTTTGCTGGCAAACTACTGCAAGATTTTATTAAACAGTATTATACATGCTCACATTTTTCTTCTTCTGAGTGCAAATAAAATTTCATTAGGTTTAAAAATCGTTTTAACTGCGAAATTTGCTATTCCTAAAATTTTGCTGTAGCGAGTTTGTGCAAATAGATCAGGTATGTAATGATGAGTAGAGTGAGGTAACTTGTAGAAACAAGTTATGTCATTAAATAGTCTTTTAGGATATTCCGTTCACCTTTTTGAGGTTGTTCTCAGAGAACCAAGTTCACTGATGTCATTGAGGGGAATCAGTGAGCATTGGTTGAAGATATGTAGATTTTATTAATCGTTCGGTGGAATGAGGTAGAGAGAAAATAATCAAATTCATAAAAATAAAGCATGAATGCGCTAAACTACTGGTTATGCACTACTGATTTGTTTCGAAGAGATTGACGACATTTGATAGAAGTAGATTTATTGGGAATGAATGAAAAACTGATAATTGTGAGGTGAATGCGAAATGCATTTTTTGCTCGGATGAACACATTCATGTTGGGTCGAGTGGTGATTCGTGGTATAGTAAATCTGAATGAAGAATTCAATAGAGGTAATAATAAATTGTAACTCTAGTGATGAGTAGAATAGTGCAGATGATGTGACCTGTTGCGATGATTATAACAATTAATTGATTGAGCATCACCAGAATAGCATCGATCTTTTATTTATACGATGATGACAATGCATATAAATGTGATGGCGTTATGAACACATCAAGGCAATTCAAATGAATGTGACGTGACCTCTGCCCTTTCAGCTTTTTGCTCATTCCTTATTCATTATTCACTCTTTTCTCTCTACTTTTTTTTTTTGAAGCACTTCCTCAACACATTTTTGAGTTGATTTACTGAGTTAGCAAATTTTGATTAATGCATTTAATTGCAGGATGAAGCGTATTTTGAGAGGAGACGAAAGAATAACGATGCAGCGAAAAGATCACGTGATGCAAGACGGCAGAAAGAAGAGGCAATTTCAACGAAAGCTGCATTCCTTGAACAGGTTTAACGCATGTTAAATTCAGCAGCAAAAGCACTCACTATCAAGCATTCTGAATTAATGACTTATTGATGCATCTCAATTATTTTGTGAAAATTGCGGAAAATCTAACTAAAAATAATCAAAAATGTGATCGGAAATGACGAGCAATGCCAGTAACGAAATACACTCTCATCAAATAATCCACCAAATACTTCTTGGCTGAGGTGCGCAATAGCGCGTTATTCGCTAACTGGTAGCTATTCTGCTCCGCTACTAATAGCTACTCGCAAAATAGCTGTTCCGCTATTTCGTTATTTAGCGAAATCTTTCGCGATCTTTCGCTGCAGCGCGCTATTGCCCATTTGTGCCAAGAAGCATATTTCGTCGCTGACATTGCTCGTCAATTTTGGTCACATTTTTCAATATTTTTGGTTTCTTAGTAAGTAAGCAAATATTTGGGTTTTTGCGCGCAGTTGAAATAGCCGAACTTCAAATGTTTTCGAAATCTCATTCGTTAATAAACGTGATTACATGAAGTAAGAGTCTTCTTTGAACCACATTTCTCGCGTTATTTTCTTCTCATAAACAACTTTCATATGTCCAAAGTTGTGTGTATTCATGGTGCTAATTTCAACCAATTGATGATGAAACACAGACGAAACATTGGCCGTTAGCAGCACAAAACTTGCAATTGAGCACAAAACACAAAACTTAAACTTACAACTTACAATCAGCACAAACCTTTATACGATGAGACTTTCGTGATAAACGTGCAAAATTCATTCTCATTCTTGCTGATATCGCTCACTTGAGTCTTGAATGAAAAAGTTTTTGTTCATCTACTTGCTCGCTTTCTCAACCAAATTTTAAAAAAATCTGCTTTGTTTAAGGAGAACCTTCAATTACGAAGCCAGATTGCGCTATTGAAGAATGAAACTGCTAAACTTCATCTCATGCTGTTTGCACAGCCGAAACTGCTTGATAATCTACAACAACAAATAAAAAGCGATTGATACATCATCGCATCTGAGTGTACCATTATTTCTTTCTTTAAATTATTTATCGTTCTTAATCAATTTCGTTCATTCGTTACCCAACAATTCATCAGTTCCGATAAGAAATAAGTTGATGTTCGGCCAATTAAATGGTGCTATTGAAAATAATTCACCATTGAATAGTTATGCAGTTTTAAAAAAATGATGAAATCTGCTCAATGATCGCTTGTTTGCAAATGAAGTACAATATTAATTACACTCAATCGAAGTATCCGTGATGAATCGTTTAAGTGTTATTGTATCCTGCTACAAAATATAATTTGAATTGCTCGATCGTGTTTCATTCACCTCATTCGAACTTTTTGCCGAAGTTACTTCAATGATGAATGCAATCATTTTAGCAGGTTTCAATCAATACTCATCGGTTTATTTGTTCATAATTTTGAAGATGCCAATACAATTCTGATGCCAATTCATTCGTACTAATATGTACATACTTATGAATGTGTGTGTGTGCACGAAGTACTAATTTATTTACAATTTTTGTTCCTTAATATCTTCAATCAGGTATCTTTGAATGACCTCAACTACTAATTAGTCTATCTCAGCTTTTAAAATCTTCTTTTTACGTGTATCATTGCGTTCTTAATTGTACGTGCTATTTTTTGCGTTTTTTGTACAACGGGTGTACAAAATAAAACATTTGCAATATCTCAATCTCTTTTCATAGCAACAATGCATAACACAATTTTACTGAAACAATAAAATTCCCTTCAACGAACACGAGTTGTCCTCTGAAAGGCTGTTCATTCATTGAATTTTCACAAAACACAACACGAAAATCGATTTCTGATCGCATCCACTGCCCGTCTAAATATTATTTCAATAAATGCTGAAAGAAACAAAAAGATAACGATCTTGAAAACGATGAATGTTTTTCAAAACACACGAAGCTGTAAGATGGGAGTATGATGCATTTGAATTTGACATTCATTGCAACGTAATACTACATAGGCATTATTTTCGCAATCACGCACTGTTCATCTCACGAGGGGAGTTGATTGCGGTCGGTATTTTCGTTCTGTTAATGGCATGACTATTTTGTTCAGCTAATGCTTTTCTTGTGGGCTACATTTCAGTTCAGTGATTCGTTTGTACTCGAATCATTTACTTTTTATTCCATTTTAATCACTTTTTGAAATAATGCTTAAGGCTGAATAACTGTGAGCAACTGTTATGTCCGATGTTTGAACACTGAATTGACTTTTTTTTTTGATGTACGTATTTAAGCAAGTGCTATTTTTGCAGCAAATTTGTTGCCATCATATCGTGAATGCTTTACACGTTCTAGCAGAAGCGGACTTTTGCGGACCTTTCGACATCAATGGTCATCTAGGTGTAGTTGTGAAGAAGTTGAATTGAAACTCTTAGTTTAGCTGTGAACAAGGAAATAAATATGTTATTTGCTTTAACTTGGTTTAAATTCACAGAATTTTTATTCGTTAACAAAAATGAAGCGCTGCTTCTTTACTCGGATGCACGTAAACCATCTTTGACTGTATGAATAAGCTTGTTATTTTGACTGGCTTGATAGAAAAAGTGCTGCTTACAAGGCAGGCCTGATTAGTTCCTATAAACGATTGGGACGAAATCAACACCGTTCGAAAAAGCGTGAAAATTTGTGCCAGTGGCCATTTTCATTTTCTGCCCATTCGATCGGTGAGCCAAAATAAACGACGGTAAAGACTGCGAATTTTGCGCACCAATGTCGTAATAATTTTTTAATATTGCAGTCAATTTGACGGAGAGGGTGAATGAGTGAGGTACTAGAATATCATGCCAGAATTCTACTACGGGCTGTGAACTTTCTGCAATTCTCAAGTTCTGATGATGAAAAAATTACAAGTTTCGAATCTTACACCTAGAAATCCATTCCCCGAGGAAGTTCATCCCATAGTGATTGTATGTGATGAAGGCTCCTAATTTGTAATAATTCCGTGTTTGTTATAATTTTGTTAGTTCGATGAAGCGCGCTATTCAGATATAGTGATTTATGAAAGTTGTAATGAATTTCAGAATGGTTTCGAGTCGTAGTTTGCAGTTGGGAATGCAGATGAGAAGACATCTGCAAACAGCCCCGAAAAGGCTAGCAGCTGCTTTCAAATTTTCACCCAGCCTTGCTGATCCCTCTCTTGGTATGTTCTTATGAATGTTGACATCAGATGAAAAAAATTTTGTTTTCTTCTTGTACGCTGTTTTTACCAAGTCGTTAAAGAAAACATGCTTTTAATGTTTTGACTCAGTATATCGATCGTGCTGAGTTCAGGCAAGAGCAATTATTATCAATATTATGCCCATAGGCGTAGCCAAAGAGGGTACAAGGAGCGTACATTTCTCCACGCTGGAAGGTGGAAGAAAAAGGAGAAGGAAGGGGAAGAAGGAGAAGCGAATAGGGGAAAAGAAAAAATGTGGAAAATTCCACTCCAAAATTCAGTTTTACTTTTCGTTATGGATTCATGAAGAAAAACGACTAATTTCACAATTGAATATTGAGCCAGAGACTAAGGTTGAGCCTTGCTTCAAACGTAACCTGCCACATGCCTCAGTCATAAGTAAGAAAAATCGATTTTGTAGATCAGCCCCTGCCTAATCCATCGTGAATACATATTGGCTGATGTCACCGGAGCCGTTTTTTTAGAGGGGGGGAGACCAAATCGTTTTTAACCCCTTCCCTCTCCCTGTAAAAAATTGTGGCAGCGCCTCTGATCGTGCCGTCAGTATTTACACTTAGAATTACCTCTTTGTTGAAGAAGTTTACCGAAAATACTATCAAAAAAGTGTTCTTGAAGATAATCTGATTATTTAACTAGGCCATTAGTACATCACTCGGTTTCGAGCAAAACTTTCATCCACGAACGGCAGTTGAATCCTTAATTACGCAACTCGGAATATGAGAACAGTATCTGAATGCAACATCAGTGCATAATTGATGGAGTTTGAGGTGAAACATCAAAAATGAATTTGTGTCAAGCGGTAAATAACGCAATGGATACGGCTATGAAGAGTGATCCATCGGCGTGTGTTTTTGGAGAGGATGTCGCATTTGGTGGTGTGTTCCGGTGCTCAGTGGGACTTCAAGACAAATATGGTAAGAATTCATTCATTTCTGCAATAATCATTGCTTTGATCTGCTCATCTAATTTATTTTGTTCTTTTATTGTGTAGATATTCATTCGTATTCGTTTATCTTCATCATTTCTCTTGCGAATTTATTTTGCTATCAGCGGCCTGTTGCTGATAATCGTCATTTGATCAACCATTTCGTTTTTGAAATTTGTTTGAGTTGACACTGAATTCTGATGTGTTATGCCCAACTGGTTTTTCGAATTAGGTCACATCATTCGTGTATTCACTGGATCATAATTTGGGTTTTCTTTTCACGATCTTGTGGAATGTTTTGTTTAAAAAAAACTTAGTGTTTTGGTATCTGAAGTGACAAAAAATTACGATTCAGAACGTTTGTTCAATATATCATCATCAGTCATATTTGCTATTAATTAATGACCGTAATTGTTCATTCATATAAAATTGCCCGATACCAATTTGTGAAAATTCACGCAATACTCGCGTTCATAGTTTTATTTGAATGCATGTAAAGAAGTGCAATTATTATGACAAAATCATACGTCATATTTTCATACATGTGTGCTTGTTGGATGTAGTTAGTAGGATGAGTTTGTGAAATGGTTTGTAAAAGATATAATGGCATCCACCTAACTGATGTGTTAGTTCGTTTATCGGCGCACATATGGAAAAAATCCACTCAAATCGAGTAATCATCTTGAGTTCTGTAAAAAATGAAACCTTATTTACCCTTAGTCATTACTATCCAAATATTGCATCAGAGTTATCGTTTACAAAGGCGAGTTATTCGCACAATGATCGCAAAATTTTCTGGATGTTTTCACATGAATAAAATAGAATTAATAAGAAGGTTTTGAATTGTTTGAAGCAAGGTTCAATGAATTGGTATTGGTGAACGATAAATCAGATCAATGTTGATATGCAATCATTTATGAGAATGTACTGAACCAGTAATTTTATTGTTCACGTAATTGGACAGGTAAAGATCGTGTTTTCAATACACCGTTGTGTGAACAAGGTATTGCTGGTTTTGGAATCGGTTTAGCCGTTGCTGGTGCAACGGCCATTGCCGAAATACAATTCGCCGATTATATTCTCCCAGCTTTCGATCAGGTTCATCGCTATTTTCTATGTTACACTTTTTATAGACATTCGTCTTCTTGTTAAATTTCATTCTTTGACTTTATTGTATGGTGATATCATTTTTATTGTCTCGCATTCAACAATGATTTTAAAGTGCCCAGATTATTCCATGTCACTTTTTAAGGCTACAATGATTTCAGATCGTGAATGAAGCAGCCAAATACCGTTATCGAAGTGGAGGCATGTTCGATTGTGGTAAATTGACGATTCGTGCCACTTGGGGTGCAGTTGGTCATGGAGCTCTGTATCATTCGCAGAGTCCTGAAGCGTATTTTGCTCACGCACCTGGTCTAAAGGTTTGATATATTTTAGTGCACACTTGTTAAGTTATTCGTTGTTCAGTTTAGTATAGAGGCGAAATAAAATATGGAAATGACTATTGCTAAAAGATCTACGAAATTCGATAAATGAATTAATATTGATATAGAAGAGATATGGAGATGCTTAGATGAACATTCACAGACAGAAATCTGTTCGCTTCAGATAGTGATTCCTCGTGGACCAATTCAAGCGAAGGGATTGCTTCTGTCTTGTATTCGTGACGATAATCCGTGTTTATTTTTCGAACCCAAAGTGCTTTATCGTACAGCTGTCGAGGAGGTACCGGTGAACGATTATCAGATTGACCTGAGTAAGGCAGAAGTGATTCTTGAGGGTTAGTCGTCTTTAGTTCTTATTTCTTTCCGTTTCTCTTTATAACAACATTTGAAAGCCATCAGTATTTGATATGTTTGTAATCATGATTATTATAATATATGTATTTATTTGATTCAATTGTCGTATGGACGTGAGCGAATCAGTGTTCAGATATGTTTGGTGCACATTCCATCCCGAGAGTGGATTTTTTTTTCAAATTTGAAAGATTTCAAAATTTTCTCACTCATTCAAATGAATCAGTTTTAGGCAAAGATATAACAATGGTTGGATGGGGTACACAATTGTACGTTCTACTGGAGGCCGCTCAAATAGCCAAGGAACAGTTTGGTGCGGAATGTGAAGTAATCGATCTCAAAACGATTCTTCCATGGGACGTCGATACGGTTGCAAAGGTTCGTTCTCGATTCCCTTTTACTTTTTGATTCGCTTGATTAGTAGTTGAAACGTTTTTGATGAATGTTGCTCCATTTTAAAGTTCCACATTCTTCCAAAAATATGTTCAGTCTCTTTACAATCCATATTGCGATCAATTCATTCAGAGTGTAACAAAAACCGGTCGACTTCTCGTTTCGCATGAGGCACCCGTAACTGGTGGTTTTGCAGCTGAGATTGGGACAGCAATTCAGGTGACTTCATTTTGAATTACTTCACACTATATTCATTTATTTATCGATTTTCAATATCATTCTTTCCGACCAGCCAAATTCTTCGTTACAATTGTTTAGAAGTGTATAGCAGTCTGTTAAACTGTAGAATTTTGTAAATGTATATAAAAGTACACTTTTAGGAGCGTTGCTTCCTGAATCTTGAGGCACCAATCACTCGTGTTTGCGGTTGGGATACACCGTTTCCACATGTCTACGAGCCATTCTATCTACCAACTAAGTGGAGAGTAGTGGATGCCATCAAAAAGCTGTCGCATTTCTAATTGTTTCATATCATATTCCCGCTTATTTCGCCCATCTACTCCCTTTCCCACCCACCCACATCGCTTGTGTTTCGTGGTATTGTGACAATTCATATCATTGTCAAGCCACATGAACGTCAACATTTTCATTCAGTAGATATTATATTATAAAGCCGATCATTAATTGTGCTTGTGGTTGTGACTTATTTGTACTGAGATTAGCTCGGTTTCGTGTATGTGTTTGTGTGATTGAATGAGTACAGTACAAGTTCTTTTGCTTTGGTGCATCCTGTGATTTCACATATGTTTTTTTCGAACCGATTTATTGACGAGAAAGCCATATCGTTTGAACGGTGTTCGTTTTGAGCTATTCTTCAAAACTAAAGTGATAAATGTTGACTGAAATGTTCACAAAAGTGAAGAAGAAATAATTGCGTCAGTACTTTTTTATATCAAAATTACGCTTATTGTAAGTTATTTGGTGTAAACGCGTTATATGATGGTGCTTCTTGTGTAAATGCCCCCTGTGCATAGCACAAATGATTCTCATACTGCGTCATCGTTGGCTTCATCCTTCTGTCCGTACAATATTAGATTCATCGATTAGTATTTGTGCCTGTGATGTGATTCGTTAATTGTGATCGTTTAGCATTTGTTGATTGCATAATAAACTTATTTTTCATTGTGTATCTTCTACAGCAATACACACATCCAGGTAACAGTCATTTCAAATGTTCTTAGCAAATGAATGCCACACAGCATAAGTTCCTCACATTTACGCAGTATTCGTCATGCGGTTGCCCAAACAACATATGTTATCTGGGTGGCTGTAGTTATTAAGTCATTCAGAGATAGCCGGTAGGTGAATAAATCATTCAGATGAATTAAGCATCCGGCATTTATTGCGTGCATGAAGTTTGATGGATTTTTATGAACAATGAGGAGAGTTTCAGCGAGATTGAGCAGTAAATGAAGGCGATGATCAAAGCAACAATTCGAGATGAAAGAGTTTGAGGGCGTAAAACATTTATAAAAATAGAAACTTATACAAAGCAACGGCAGCTGGTGATAACGAGCAAACAGACTTTAGTTTGATGCATTAGTAGGTGTGTATCAAGTTAAAATATCTCTGAACGTCACTATCAACGTTTACGTAAAACAAATTAAATCCTTAGTTCAATGTTCTTTCATAATTTTCAATATTTCTTGTCGTATTTTACGCTTCCATATCGGAGTATTCGGTTTTACTCGGTTAGTTAATACAGCCACCTGTGTTAATTACCTGTGAATTAATTCAAGTAATTGGTGGATGTAATTTTATGTAAAGCATTAAGGAGAAATCATTGAGTTTCGACGATGAAAAAAGCATGTCGATGTGTTTTTGTTTGATGAAACTGTTTTGAGTAAGATGCGCCTACGAATACGACACGAAAATGGTTATGGGACTATCATTCGTCGCTTTATTGTGCAATTAATAATTTTCGAAGAAAGGACTAGATTGATTATTAACTTGTTTTCGAATGCAACGTTTACTTATTCGCTTAAACAACTGCTCAATAATATGACAATCAATGGACACAATCACTTTTCAGTTCATAATCCACTGTGTCTGCTTTACAACTGAATGGCTAACAGTAACGATCGCTATGCAACAAGAACAACTGTAGTCACAAGTCAGGAACGAATACAACCGACAGTATTTGTTGAAATTGAGCGGCCTGAACTGGACATCGGCTACTTGAGAACGTTGTCTGGTCTTGTAAAATGTATCGCCATTGTGAGTGCAATTAGATCTTTCAAATTTTCTATACTTCATATAAATAAAATAAATTGACTTAAAAAATTACTGTCTGCTCCTCTCTTATTTGAACATAAAATATTACAGTAACCAAATACCTAGCATCCGATGTAACATGCTACCACTAGAAAGTACATCTTTTATTCAACATTTTAATAGCTAAGGAATAACTATCAGAGGTCGAAGTCACCGGTAATAATATAGAAATAAACCTCTATCACAGTCCATAACATGGAATTACATATTCTGACTCTTCCCATTACTATCTGAAAATAAAGAACAATTTAACCGGAAAAGTTTTCTTGTTGAGGCGATACAAAAAACGATCGTGAACAGACTACAAACGATAATGAGCAGTTTTTTTTTTTTGAATATTTGTTCAGCCAGAAATGGGTTTCGTAAACTCGTTCAGCACATAATCAATTCTCATATGCAATAATTCAAGGACGCGCAATTTCAAATATGGACTGAACTATAAATTATGCTCGAAAATGAACTAATTATATGATCATCAGCTATGGAAATAGACTGATTTTCGAAATCAATTCAGGCTTTGGATTTCGTTTGTTTCATTTGCCTATTGGTCGGTGGTCCTGGCTATTATACAGCTACAGGTGGAGCAACGTTTGTAGCAGTCACTGGGATGACTATTTCTTTGACACTTCTGTGTTTGTATCTGTTCAGAGTGGTCGACGTGCTTAGTCAAGTTCCATGGATCACATGCGTTCGTTTTTAATCGTATATATAATCGTTTCGATGGTACAAAAAAAAATCGTCAATTCACATTGCATATAAAGTATTAATTGTTTTGAATCTGTGAATTTATTCGCATCTAAAAAGATGACCTCGGTACAATCTAAGTGGTAAGTGAAGAGTACCATTGGATGCAGATTGCTTATCACTTCATGAAATTACACAATAATATTTAATTGATAAATTCAGGAGATGATATTCTGTTTCATGTGGACCGTATTGTACTTCATTTGCGGTTGTGTGCTAGCGGTTGCTGCTGCACAATTGCGTGCAGTAACTGGATTCGGTGCCGCGTCGGTTCGTTTTTGGCTGCATCTTACAGTTGTCTCCCTTTGCTTTGAAACGGCAAAAGTCATCTTTTTTTTTCGCAGACATTTTTTAGTCAACTATCACATGAGATTGCAAAAAGTTTCGATAAACATTAGCAGTTATTCAACTCGTGAATAATCACAATCACGAAGATTTAGTGATGTGCATCACGTACAACATTTCATTTCATTCTGCGATAATTATGCGAACAATCCACCAAAAGCATTTGCTAACAAAATATTTCTATCGATTCAAGGAATGAGCAAAATTCAATAACTAATTTCGATTTTTCAGTTCTTCGCATTCGGTGCAATGTGTACGTACGCATTCGACTGCTACCTAAAATTTTTGGCATGGCGTAATAACGAAATTGCCACAGGTGGTGGTCCAGTTGACATCTACGGTGATTCAGCAAATGCTGAGACTGGTCTACGCAAAAGAATCAACGTTACTCAATCATAGCTTCTGAATTTCTCAACGTGCTATTTATTATCTACAAAGTTTGATGATTATTACAAATGTATATAATGTGTATGCAAACATTGATCATTTCTTAATGATTATTATTACTATTATATTATTACTACTATTACTATGTTATTATTATTATCGTTGCTGTTGTTGGTTTTATTGTAACCTGTAACCAATATATTGTTTTACAATAATGAATATTATCAACTGCTTATGATTTATGATATGAAAGATGTAAATATTTATACACTTTCTGAGGGGATTTCGGTGTATACGATGAGTGATCTGTATGTTTCTTTCGTGGAAAATTGCGCATTCAGTGCGAAATTATTCCTCGTTGATTGCATAAAGATTACTATTAAAGGTAGTTGTTTTCATCCGTTTACATATAATGGTAATACAACATTTTCCGTATTCTTTTCTTAATCTCACAGAAACTCTTTATTTAACCAATCAATCTCATTTCATTGCAATTCAACAAGCAAGTTCTGCAATATTCAAAAGTATACTGATCAATATTCAAATATCCGATTCTCGAAACGATTAGTGTCGAGGGAGTTAATTTGTCATTACTCACGTGAATATTATAATCAGCTGTAATGCAAATGGGATGTTTATTCGGTATTTGCAAATCAAATGATATAAACCGAGAGAATATGATAAAAATGAGAGAAGAGGCTTAAGGTCGTTGAATGATCGCAGTGATCTATCAATTGATATGGACAAACAGCGACTGATTTGTAGTATACTGCATACGACGCATGTGTGATAGAGGAAGTAATATATACCGGTTGTGCACTCTTTTCTTTGCTTTGCTTTCATATCATATTTGTTTTTGCCGGTCGGTTGGATTATGCGCTTTATGAATACTATTCCAAATTTGCTTTTATGTAAGTGAGTGGTCGCTCATCAGAAATTGTTTTCATCAGTTTGTATGATCGACTGCAATAACAACAACCATTGATAACGTTTTGCGTGTCAACTGATTCTTCTTATCAATCTTATATTGATAACAACTACTCAATGCTAATATTTTTTATGGTTAATCGAGTTGTTCATAACAACATTCTAATCTAGTCGGTAACTGTATCCTTTCCAAGTGCTTAGCAGTTGCATATTGTCAGCAATAAAACCACTAGTGTTATTTTAGAAGTATCTGTGGGCTTTTTTCTTGTCTTTCAGTGGCGTCTTCCACTCAAAAAATTCTGAACTAGAAGAAACGTAAAGGAGAGTGAAACTTCACTGTTCTAGCGATGATTTCAATTGATTGTCGTCTTCAGTTGTGCAAAAACAACATCCTGATATTCGGCAATTCAGTTAGGATAGAAACGAGTATTTATAGTCATTTAGTAAACGGTCTAGTTAATGCATTGTGAACGGTCTTATCGGAACGACTTTTTTGCAGTGTGAAAACATTTAGTTTCGTTTGTGCGGTTTGTTCGTGTAATTTCAATCTAGATAGTCGTAGTTTTTTGATTTTCGTTTCTGAATTCATATCATGTAACTTTTGAAGCGGAACTTTTTAAGAATCAACGATCATCATCGTCATTAATGACTCATTTTGAGTAAGAAAATATTTGAACGGCTTTAGCGGCACTTCTTCATCTTTCATATTGCGGTCGTTTTCCTGACCTAGATAAATATTGTTCATATTCATTAAAGCAGTGTGCTCTGAAAAGTAAATCGACTAGTGGTTTCTGTGCTACATTTCTGTATTTCAGAGCACGCAGTTACAATATAGCATAGTGCTAAATTATTTTCAGCTGAAAAAATACCAAAATGGCATCAAATGGATCGGAGACGAGTATTCGACAGAACTATTCAGTTGAAGTCGAAGCTGCGTTGAACAAACAGATCAGTGTTGAATTGTTCGCCAGCTATACTTATCTCAGTATGGTCAGTTAGTAATTTAGCTGCTAACAATAATAATCTTTCATCGTTCATCGAACATCACTGATGTCAGAAATATTTAACAAAAAGTTTTTCACAGCGTTCTCACTGCAATATTTACCAGCGATTATAGGTTTCGTTTTCAGTTTTCAAGATGCTTCTTAGGAAAATTTCGGCCCGGTGAGCTCCGTGGGGCAATAAATTCAGTTATTTACTGATACGCAAGATTTTGTTCGTTATTCAGAATGTTTGTGTGAATGATACACTACTCACCATTAATCACCTGAATTGCAGGCAACATATTTTGACCGTGATGATGTAGCCTTACTGAACGTTGCAAAATGGATGCGTAAACAAAGTGAGGAAGAACGAGAGCATGCCATGATGCTAATGAAGTATCAAAATAGTCGTGGTGGTCGAGTTGTTCTTCAAGATATCAAAGTATGCTTAAAACTTGTTATTTTCTAAGATGATCAACACAGCCGATATCTGTGCTAAATGCTCGCTCGCAGTATTCTGAAGAAAAAACCAAAGCCAAAGTCAAACGACTCCAGAAAATTTTCACGCGTTTGTCATGCATATTCCATCTTGCATTCGAAGCTAAATATTTCGTCGGAAGAATCATTAGCATCGTTATTTTCAAATGAACATTCTCCAAAAAATGATTCTCAACAAGCGTTCCTTGAATCGATGGAATAGACAGAGGCTAAGTATCAGATGTATAGCATTAATAGGGAGAAGAAATCATGCGATTCAATTATTCCAGAAGCCAGTGAAGGACGAGTGGGGAAGTTTGCAAGATGCATTCAAATCTGCATTGGAGTTGGAGAAATTCAACAACACTTCTCTCCTCGATTTGCACAGCTTAGCTTCATCGCATAACGATGCACATATGAGTGATTTTCTCGAAGAGCACTATCTTCGTGATCAGGTCTTTATGCATATTCGAATGTTCCGAATGAATTTTATTACAGTTTAAATACAATCACACCTTCAATTCATCGTTATTTTTAGGTGGAAAGTATCGAACAGATTGCGAAGTTTATAACTAATATCAAGAGAGCAGGACCGGGACTTGGAGAGTATATTTTCGATCGCGAAAATTTTGATGATTGAGTACCGTATACGATCATTCATATTCAACAGTTATCTGTCCATTTTGTGCCAGTTCCTTCTACAGTGATGCACATTTTGGAATGGTAGTTGTTGTAATGTTTTTTTGCAGTTACAGAATGTTTCAGTGTTCCATTGCATATCTTTTTTTTTTCGGGAAATTGTTAGTATTAGCTAGTGTTATAGCACATTATTTCTTCTTTATCTTCGAATAATTCTAAATAGTTTCCGAATAATTCTGAATTCTTCAGTTCATTTTTCGATATTGACTGTTGTATATTTCACAGAATATTTTCGTTTTCGAGATGCAACAACGTGGAATCGGTTGCAAACATTTAATCAGCAATCAAAAATTTAATATCACAACTATTGTTTCGAGCTTGGTTAAACTCATAGCGATATAGCCATAATTTGCGACATAACATCATTATTCACTTGAGATGTACTACCTCATGTATGCAATTTGGTAATTATGCTACCTCGTCGGTTCGCTGTTTGTTCGCCATACGTTTTTGCTACGATTTTTGATGGTATTCGTTTGTCATATTCAAATAAAATTATTACTTTTTATTTTGACGTTTTCTCATCGATTTTATATCTTTTACATTTCACTTTCTGCGTTCATTCTCAACCATTCGCCTCAGTATAATCTTTTTGGAACGTCTCAGCTAACAAATGTCTGTTCAGAAATTGTACTAAAATACCACCGGATGGACAGTTTTGAGGCGAGCTGACGTCCTCATAAATTGAGAAAGTATTCGGAAAGGTTACGTTCATATCCATCTCGGGTAGTCATAGAATTGAAAGAATGTGATAAGCTGAAATGCGGTCGAAATCACGTTTCATCACTTTCACTAGTCGATATTCATGGAATCCATGTTCATGAATTCATTTCAGATCAACGATTGAGCGTAAATGCTAGCTTATGAAAGATATATTTGAAGTATGAATGGATAATGAGAAGAACTTTTAAAATAGTAAAATTTAACCTAATTGTAAGTGAAACATCATCGAGAGTATATGATTGGGTTTCCGATAATGGGAGAAATCTCACAAACAAACAAATTTCATACGTTTTCCATCTCTTCAAGGCTAAATGACGTTAAAAATGCTAAAATTTTCTCCTCTCAATCCGCCGGAGTTTAATTTGTACAAATAAAGAATTTTAAATGATCAATCTCGTTGCTGGCGTTGTGATTGGAAATCAATAAATCAAAACAAAAAATGATGATTGTCATTCATTACTTAGTGAATTATTCAAAAAGCAACTTAATTTAACAATTCATTTGAAGCTGAAAAAGTTGACAGAAATAAAATTCCGATTCACGAGAAATTTTCTTTACTGATGCTCTGTTAAATTGTGTTGGCTAATGAAGAAATTCGACATGAGACATTGAGTGGTACAGAAAGAAAGGTAGCCGGATAATTCAATGAGGAAATATGAATTTCAGATCATAATCCCATTCGGTCACTAAACGGTTGAAATGAGTAATGTTGTGTTGCAAACGAGATTGTAGCGTTATTGTGTTTGGAATCCTTTGAAGATGACGGACAGAATCAGTAGAAATGCGTATATGTCTGATTGTTTAAAAGTATGATACGATACGCGTTTCATGCCAACTAGGACTCATACTAACTAATTTTGCTAAAATTCGATGCTTTTTCATTTTTTAATTCTCCGGATGGAATCATTCGATTGTGAAAAGTTAATATTGATGTAATAATTATTGCTTGTACTATATACATAACGTAGCGGTTACCATTCATGCTCAATTAACTTGTTTTCTATTCGCATTTTCGTATTTGAGGTTCACGTTTCCGCAAACAGGTCACTGAATTTTTGCAAATGTTTATTGGTGATTGTTTGAAATCATCTCTGTCATCTTACAGTACACTCTGCATCAAACCTGAGAAGAAGTACTGCTTGATATTTTCGGAATGGGACAGTTCAAAAAGTGTTCAATCGCCTCTCCATTTGTCCTTCTTTGTTCGTAAAAACATCAAATATTGATCCATATTGCCCACCAATAATTCATTTGGCCGCGGGAATAGTTTCGCTTGAGTTAACGAATTCACGAAGTTAATCGTTTTGCTTTCACAGCAAGTTGTTTCCATATTAAAAATGCATAATGATTATTTCACTCGTTCATAGCAACTTTTTTTTCCAGTTGTTTCTGCCACACTTCTGCAATCTGGTGTTTAGTGACATTTATTTGACTAATTCAAAAGTTTTGCTTGAAGAAAATGGTAAGATCGGATAATAACGTAAGTATTATATCTTGTTTGCAGTTTCGTGGTTAAGAATGCTTTTGATGTATTTCAAATGATAAATTCCAGTGTTGGGCGCGCTATCGAAGAACGATAGCGCGCTATCGCTATTCCGCTATCGAAAAGACTTCCGCTAGTCCGCTACCGCTATCGCTATTACCCACCGAATCGATAGCGGAGCGCTATCGCTACCGCTATCGCTATCGCTATCGCCTACTTTAAAAACCTCATTACACCACTAAATGATTCAAAATTTTCATTAATCAACACGCATTTTTGAATTAAATGTGAGAAACATTACGAAAGTAGATTTTCACGAGAACATAAATTTTGTTTTATGACAATAGGACATATTTAAACATTAAAAAATTTAAAACAATAGAACACAAACAACATTAAATCAACAACAGCATCGTTAAAAAAGGCCACAACAAAACATCTTAACAGCAAAAACATCATCGAAAGTTTATCAGTCACTTTCATAACTATGTCAGTGAACCGAATGTCATATCAATAGGTTTGGTTAACAACATATTGTGAAAAAACGACAACAACAGAAACATACAAACTATATCAGCACACCGAATATTATATCAATAAATTTGGTCAACAGCATGTTATATAAAAACAACAATAACAGACACACATAAACTATATTAGCACATCGAATATTATATCAATAAATTTTGTCAACAGCACATTATGAAGAAACAACAGGAACATAACAAAAAACCGCAACAGTATTATCATCAAAAAATGTTCTTCGTAGGGTATTGTCACAAAAAGATCCCCATTTTCCTGAAGTATTATCACCAAAAATCCCCTCCTTCCTAAAGTGCCACTTTCGAAAACTACCTCACAATCAGTGAGTCGAATGTCATATCATTAAATTTGGTCGACAGCATGTTATAAAAAAACAACAACAGAAACACAACAGCATGAAACACAACAGTTCAACAGCGAAAACATCATCAAAACAGCGCCCAAAATGCTCATAATTTCTCGTTTCCTTTGATAAACATCAACATATTGAATAATCCGTCGGAAATTCTCGACCGCTTCGCTCGCATGATATCCTTTCCTAGCGAAAACATGCGCTCCACTGGTGCCCCAGAAGGCATGCCTGTGTTATATCTGAAATTTTTAACTACTTGAAGTCATGCTAGAGGTATTAATATCTGAAGTAGAAACAATAGGTGATGAACAAGTATTGTTAAAACAAGTATGGAAAACATTATAAAGTAGCTAAAACAAGTATGACCAACAATATGTGGACCTGATAAACAGTTTAACGAAGCGCGTGTCATTCATAAAAGTTGCATCCCCCAGACTATTTTCGAGTTCTCCATCTAACCATTCTTCAACGATCTTTTTTGCTCTCTTTTCCAAGGACTTTTCGTGCGATTTGTCGACAGGCGTTGATATAACGCCGAGGAAGTCATGATTGCTTGTTGTTGTAACAGATTCTGTACTGTAAATAAACTGATAGCGGAAGATAGCGGAATATAGCGGAAGTTGCTCGCTATCGAACAGCGATAGCGCCGTTCCCGCTATCGCTATTCCGCTATTCACTCGAACTTCCGATATCGCTATTCCGCTATTCGCTATTAGCGGACTAGCGGAATAGCGCGCTATTGCCCAACACTGATAAATTCAAAAGAACGCTTTTGATGTACAAATGATAAATTCAACGAACAAATTCAAAAATAAGAATGCATAATGTTTACGGTAAA
Organism: Anisakis pegreffii; assembly: GCA_035041965.1. Taxonomy (NCBI): domain Eukaryota; kingdom Metazoa; phylum Nematoda; class Chromadorea; order Rhabditida; family Anisakidae; genus Anisakis; species Anisakis pegreffii. Next base: position 260,666 of record JAPYMA010000758.1, on the reverse strand, counting down.
ATGCATAAATCAACAGCTGCATTCGAATCTGTTTACTTCATCTTCGTTTCTCATCCCACACGCCTCTTCTTCAATGGGAAAAATCGATTATCAACTAGAGAAGAACTTCGTGCCTACATTATAAGAGTTCTTTGCTTAACTGCTGCTATCGTTTAGAATGACTGACTCGCAAATGAACGTATACATATTCAACGAACGAACATTCGGTCAGTTAGAAATTTTTTAGTAATTTCTTCATAAGATGGAGCAATGTTACAGAATCTGCAATTATTAACACTTGAAGATGTAAACCGATCATTTCTTCTCAATAACACAGTTACGTACACAAAAACGACATGAGTTAATTTATGGGCCTTTTATTGTGCTGAAAGCATCTACATCAGAAAGTGCAATGGAATGAGATTGCTTAGTTGAGATTTTTCGAAATGCGATTTAGTCCTTGTGCGGCGGAAGTGAGCTCAGTTTGTTTTCATTCGATAAATCGACGACGTGTATGACTGTCTCGTCAATAACAATGAAGATGGCACTTGTCATTCGTATTCCAATTTCGGAAATATTTCGAATCCGACAACAACGAGTGCTACTAGTTCATTGCATGTGCGCAAAAGTCAGTTGTGCGAAATAGCATCGAATTAGCGATGTGTACACAGTGCTTGGTTGAGAGATATGATGTGACTAGGTTGCTGAGTAGTCAGCCAGAAAAAAGAAACGCTTTTATTATATGGCATTTACATCAACTCCTTCATAAAATCCTGACTTCAGTCAACGGTATTCTGCCATCATTCAAACAGCATTCACATGGGTCTTTGATTCGTTCATCGCTGTGGGGCTGTTAATGGTCATATTTCAGCAATTGTTTCAGCGATTAACCTACGTTATTTGTGCCCGTAAAAGCAACACGATCCTTATTGTTCAATCGTACGCTTTATATCAAGCAACATCGCGCAAAAAGATTCATCTGAGCATGAATTTAAACGTTCCTCATTTTACTAATACATAATTTTAAAGAGTGTTGCGTATGACTGAATTACAGCGAATTGAATATTTTGAAATGTATGCAGCTAGCTGATCTTTTACAAATGTTGAAAAATTGATTTCATTGTGCTTCGTTTTGATTATTTCGCTTTCGTAAAAGTTACTAACGTTGAATTTTGTTCATAAGGGAGAGAGTGTGTGTGTTTTAAATTTTTGCAGATGTTTTGCGTTATTCATTTTACGTTCGGTTGTATTTTGAGCATTCAAGAATGAGTTGAAGTGCTTTCAAGTGCATTTATGTTCAATAATTACAGCAGCCGAGCGAGCAATTGCCCTTTTATATGAGTTCGTTGCGCAATGTGCAAAGTATGCTCATCTCTTATTCATGATTTCATTGAAACGCGATCACTGCCGTATTCTGAAACTTGCCATTCCTTATATTGCCCAATAAAATTTTGTTTCTGCACGGAATAGTCCTTTTTCGTGCATAATTAGACGACAATCTTGAATGGCAATTAATCATAGGTTATGTGCGGTTTGATCTTATTCTTTCTAAGTATTTCATAAGGAAATTTTCTACACAAATTCCCTTTCTAATGAAAAGCATGAAATCTTCTGACAATAAATCTCAACGAATCAACGAGTTTGTGAAGCAATTTTATTATGATAACATGCCTCTTCGAAAATGAACTGAGCTAAAGTAACAAAATTAATGCGTTCGATAATAAGGAAGCAAGACAGGAAATAGTCGTGGTGAAGTGGTGAAATCAATATTTGCTTGAAGCACTACTACTAAGCAGTGCTGACAACTATTGAGTTCGCTGGTTATTGTCGTTTGAACGCGATTAGTGACGTAAACGTAACAAATTATATTCAAGTACGTGTTTAATTGTGCACATATTTTGAACAATATACAATCATATTTAATAGATATGGATAGAGCGATATGCATAATATAGTTGAAGCAATTCAGTTCAGCTTTTTTATGGCGTTACGTTTCTTTGAGTTATGACCTAGTGAATGGATATAACTGCATAAGCAAGTTGACCTCGCATCATATTCAAAGTATCCCTCCTAAGTTTTCGAGATCTCATCTCACAATCGTCAATTATAATGCTGATTGTGTGCTCTTCAATACATCGTAGATAAATGCCGCCAAAAAGTTATGTCACCCCGAAAACATAAACATTTGATTATGAGCCACACAAATGATTTTCCAAACATCAACTCATGCAGTCTACGAATTTGCTGTTGCACTTCGTGTTGAAGTGTTGAACTGATTGGCCTTGTTCTTTATTTGTCAGAATCGTTTGTGACTGAACATCTAAACGTCATTGCCTTCGGCATTTCAGATTCTTTATTATATGCAATCATGCTTGAAACGTTCTCATAAAATGTACAGTATCCATTCTTTTTTATAGATATAAGCTACTACTGAATAATTTCTTATTTGAATGCGGCATTTACACATTTTCCCACATTTATTTATAATTTCGTCAGTATCCAAGAATCAACAGCACACAACAACATTAGCTTCATAATGATGAATCCTTCATTGTGTATGAATTTGGTCGCCCGAATTTGATTCCATTTGGATATTATTATGGAGAATAGATGAATTGTTTGAAAATCAAACAATTCATCTATTCTCCATAATAATATCCAAATGGAATATCAAGCATGCTAGCACCACCTCGGTTTTCGTTTTTCAGAAAACTTTTTCGTGATGTCACCATTCCTATTTCGTCGTTCATCGTCACCGTTGACTTGTCTTCCGTTTGTGATCGTTTTTGGATGGCGGGATTATCCCGACATTGGAAATCGATCCAGGATTTACTATCGATCCCAGGTTTAGAAAACGATCGGGATTTTGCATACACTAGATCCAATTGTATTATTCGATGCGTTTGTTGCGAAACGTGCCAATTTATTTGTCTCGTAAAATGATGCAGTTAAGTTGGCAAGAGTACTGTAGGCTAAACTGTAGTTGTATATGATTGTGTGACGATGCAAAGTTTTGTTTTGAAAATAATCGTTACTCTATAAAACCCGAAATTGATCATTAATTTGATATTGTAAATTGTGTTTCACCTACGCAGTCGTTATGACGCTGGAATGACGGTTTTGTGAATGTGCCAATATTGAGGACACTAACAAGAAGTATGGCCACATCAAACATTCTGTTATCTGTATTATTGCTTGATAAGCACTTTTGGTTTACCGATGTCATGCATGCTGTCGCGATTAGCACGAAAAACTGACAGAGAGGTGAATACTTTGATGTTGAATTAGAAAGGAGTATATAGGAAACTTACGGTTGTTGTGGCTAGCGCTGATATTGAGGATGCTGGTGTGCATACAATACTTGAGGATCTGAAGATATCAAAGGGTGTTTCTTAATGCCAGCACTGAACGGTTGAAATACAAATTATTCACATAGCAACAATTTGCCCGTAATACCGTTCACAGGTTTTTCTCCTGCTCAGAACATCTCTGAACAGTATTCATAAGAAATCTGCACTTAGTTTACCAAGACATTGTGTATTCATTTTGACTTCCATTGTTGAAAAGATATTTTTGCTTTTGTCAACGTAGCACGACGATTTGAACTTCAAAAATCTCTCTTCTCCCATCTCTTCATTAACTACATTCAAAAACATTCACTTTTCTTAGTCAAACATTCAAATCTAGCATAAAACTGACTCTTTTGTAAGAAATACGCTTCGAATGGTTCTTCAAACTGAGTTGAACGAATGTTTGTTCTAATTAAGTTACCTCAATTATGTTTTCTTGCGTTTTCAGCACCCATTCTCTTGCCATTCAAATCTTCAAAAGTTTCTCTTGCACCGGAAATTCGATGAAATTGTATCCCCAAGTTCTTTAACCAAGATAAATGCGATTGCAGGGGAAAATCATCTTCAAAAAAGCAATCCTCCTACATTCATTATGTTGCATTTCTTCGATTTTTGTTCATTTACTGCTAATCGAAACCATAAATAATCAAATTTATTCTCTCCCAATGCACTTTCGTGATTCCTATAATTACGTATTAGATCAGCTTTAAATTTTTCAAAATTCAACGCGGCTGTTACTTTAGTTAGCCAAGGATTTCCATCGTTCGAAAAACTTATCGAAAGTAATACAATCGAACTCTGATTCGGGTTATAAGCGAATTGGTGGAACAAAGTGTGGTCATAAATCAAGAATTTGTCATATTAATATATTCCCAGGTATCAGCTGAATTTTTATTTTTCTTCAAAAATCCGTTCTTTTTCTAAATGGATCAGTTGCTAATTTCTCAATGGTCTTGAAATGGAATTGCACAGCAAATTTCAACATCTGTTTTTGAAAAAAATTTTAGATTCGAATGACAGGGAATACAATTGTGCGCAGTTGTAGATGCGTTGGAAGCAACTGTACAATTATATATGATCTGACTTTATGAAAGGCATTCATAATTTTGAAGGCCTCGAGAGAATTACCGGTCACAGCAATGTCATGCACAACAAAATTAAGCACATCTTTTTTCCGCTTCTTTCGTACATGACTTCCAAACGAATCTTTGATGGATTTTGAAGCAATAGTGATGGTTGGAGGCGATGGTCAGCATTCATTTGCCATCTCAACTGTTTCATCCTATTGGGAATTTCGTCTGATTTTTTTTGCTTATTCTTGACGCCTATCTCATGTGCTGCTAACATCTGATCTCAGTTGCAACTACTGATGCCTAATAATAATAATTATTATTATTAACTACCAACAAATAAATCTTGTGTACGAGTATGCACAAATCTTCATCCATTAATTCTCAGCCTGAACAGATTTTTGTCGCATTACTGTTTATCATAAACTTATCATTGCATTCATTTTTCTCACATCAGTTATTTCCAAACGTTACATGCATGGCTACACCAAACGGTATATTGTATTATATTGCAATCTGTCAACTATATTTTATTGTCATTTTATTACAGAAAATATATTTTAGTTTTTAATTGAGAAGGTTTTTCCCTTACAATTTATCTTAAACAACATAAGGCTGTTGTTCAAACTATTACTTTTTCAAATTATCACCACTTATAAAAATGTACGGTTCATATTTCTGAAGCGATGCAAAAGAGTTGCATATAACCTCAACAAATCCAAATCGAACTGTCCAAATATTCTCGTTTTTTTCGTAAGCTACTGGATCATTCATATGTTGAAATTGAATTATGTGTTTGGGTCACTTACTGAGGGGAAATTCATCGACAGTTTCGCCGAAGATTTGTTAGAATGAGTAATGATACATAAATTAGTTATACTTTCAATAATTATCACAATGTTTTGAAAGTATCCATAAATTATCGACATTACTGCATTTTACTGTTATCGTTCCCTTTAAGGTCTGTCAAGGCTCGTTGAATGACTGACTGTATAAATCTCTTGTCATATTATTTTACTTCTGTTATATGTCAGAGTTTACTATTATTACAACTGCTATTATTTCTATACTCGTTTTTGCTGTTGTGATTATGAACGAAAACGTTTTTCATTCTTCCGTTTCGATCATAACTTCATGCTCAGTTTCCTCGTTCACTCAATATATTCGCTCATTGTTCCCAAGGAATTAATTTTATTAATCGTAATTGTTTCCATACGAACTGTATTTATGAAAGTATTTTTTCAAAAAATTTTCACCCAATACGAGCACGAATATTGATTGCTTAAGAGCCACTCGTCTCGTAAAGATTTCTTTTTTTCATTTCCGATTGCGTTCAGTCACGGTTGGACGATTTGAAAATGCTAAAATGTTCAATAAAACGGAATGACGACGTTTGGACATTCATAATGATGTTTTTTATTCAAAATTTCCCTTACAATCAGTGTGAATTCATTCGAGACCTGAGCACTCATGATGTTCCGTTAAGTGTTGTTCTTTTAGATGACATTTTGTCGATTTAATGATTAAGCGCGAAGACTGCTTGAAGTGCTTTGTGTTTTCTGAGTGAGTGCTACTTCTCGAAAGTGACAATTATCCACTTTTCAGATTGTTCGTGTCCTATCGTAGCTGCTACATCTATCACGAATGGGTGAAGTGAGGTGGCGTTTTTTTTGCTTTTCAGTGTCACTGCCATTTGGAAATAGGAACCATTATATGGCTTTCTGGATGAACTGATTTTTATTTCTGCATGAAAATAACTGATCGTTTCGCTTTAAAAACTTAAACTCATTTGGTTTTTTTCGTCTGAAAAGTCATTTCAATCTAAAAATCGCTCATATGCTTATCTGTTTATACAGTGAACGAAGAAATAACTTGTTGAAATCACCATGAAGAATTAATGATTATGGTAGGTGTAAATTATTACCTCAGTAAAGAAATACATTGTAAGAATTCATCAGTGAGGAAGAGAATTTTTCAAATCCTAGAATGAGCTTCGCGGAGTAGAACTTCATTTGTTCTATTCTGACTTTTCTCTTGGTTCTTTAACTAATGTGGTGCGAGGAATAAAGTCGGGGACGCGAAAAATGGGGGGACGACCCCGAAAATGTTCGTGGCTCGATCCCCGATCCCCACACCACACTACATTAAACCATTATTTGGCTAATGAAAAACAAGGCTGATAAAATCTTGCGTTCTGCATTTCATTGAGAGATATGGCCATCTGTAATAAGTTCAGCATACTTTCTATCTAATTTGAATTCAGCACTGAGAAAACTGGGCATGAATTTTTGAGTTATTACAACAAAAAAGCGAATAATGAAATGACTGCAGCACATTGATCACTGGTAATATGATCCCAGTTCGTTTGAAAGGGATATTCGTTACTGAAATGAAATCGAATCGAAGATCGCTCAGCTAAAATAATCAACAAATAGCAAAAACATTCATGTCACTAGCACATATTGTACATTACTGACGTGTTGTTTTGACATGACGTGTATTTATTCAACAAAATAGGCATCTCATTTGATTCAGCTATTCGTATTCTTATTCCGTATCAATTTTTGTTGCATTTCAAAACATCGGTTCCCTGATGTTTCGCCAGTATGAATGAATTTTTCATTTATCAATGAGTTCTCATTCAACATTCGTGATTACGTCTTATAAGCTTAAACTAACGGTCGGGAGGGGAGCTCTATTACCCCTTTGATGGTCTGGCAGGCCGTCATCACTCCCCCACCCACCTACCTCAAGAAATTATTATTTCCATGAATGCAATCTTGGAGGACGACTGAAAACAACAACATGCACAAGTATCTAATTCAGAAACATGAAAGCAATAATTTTCAATTTAGAATCCCACAACACAGCCGCCACAGCGTAATGCACATTCGTCACAGACCAGATACCTATGGCACTTTAGAAATCCAAGACGTCAGCCAATATATTAAAGGACTTAGGAAATACTTGTAACTACTTCAAACTAACTTTTGTTCAGATCTAGACGAACTAGAGATACCTAAAAAGTTGAATAAAGAAGAGTATAGATAATCAAAGTGTGGATGATCGAGTGAAAAGACATCATCACAATGGCGCTCCATCATAACGTAACAACTGCACGAAGTATTAGTTTGCTGACCCCTCAAAATAGCCCCTCGACACCCCAAATTAACCCACAGATGGTAATTTACCTCCATATGAGAACCACGGGCCTAAACCGTTCACTTGTCGTTATATGTTTGCAGCAAGCTTTTGACTGAAAAATCTTATTATGCAACCAAGATGTTGAGACATGACATTCTTGATATTGATTTCAGTTTGCCAATATAGTCTTCAAGTTAGGTGATTTTTTCTGCTTGAATGCAGTTTTTTGAAATTGACGGACAGTTGAGAGAGTTTCAAATCGACATTTCATCCGATGCGATGAAAAAAGCAGTGTCAACATCAGTTGATTTCATAACTAATTCGGAAGTGTTTCCAAACAAACTGACAGTTTTATATTTCAGTTCTTCGGAAACATGACCGAAAAGATCGAACAGAAAGTCGCGCAAGCTTTAAGGTTTGGCGCACATGCAAGTGATTTTTGTCGTATTTCAGCTTCGTGCATTCTCGATGAGTTGAATTTATTGAATGATCCGTTGAACCCTTCTTCTAGGTATCGTCCATTATGTTCTTGCTATTAAAAGTGCACATTGATACGACACGTTTAAGTTTGATCTTTAATAATCGATAATATATCGTCCAAAATCATATTGTTAGTGCAAAAGTTGGACCAAACTGGTTTATAATATTTATTCATATGATGAATGAGTCAATTTTTGTTCATAAAAAGTGATCATAAATTTGTTAAAAAGTTCACTAATTTGTTGAAAATCAGTAGGGAATTTCCTTTGAGTTTTTGTTGGAATGATGCCTGTGTATTAGATAACAGTATTAGAGGCAGTATTAGATAACTGATGGTGCTGATTATATAGCTGCATTGTGAACAGCTGTATGTCATCAACTTCTCGTGTTATTCATAAGAGTATTGTCAGTGTACACGTCTACGTATCAGATTTTATGGTTCTTGAAAACCATGTGAGTCTGATTTACTGAAGTTTGCATAACGTTTTGACAAAAGCTTTTGGTGGATTAAGGTATCTCGAATTGGAAAAACGTTCACGGTGTTTTAATTGTGGTGTTGTGATTGTCATTCCAACAATGCCTGTTTCGAAATTAATTGTGACTTTGACTTGACCGTAATCTGACCATGCTGACGAATGATGTCTCGATAAATAAGCATTTCTGATCATTACAGGAAACGGTTCTTCATCTCTTCTGGCCATTTTAGGTATAGTTAGGTCTGGTCGAGATAAGTTTCTTTTCTACCGGAATCCAAGGGTCTGCAATCGTCTAACTCCGAATTAATGACAGTGAGATAGGTAGGGGTTAGAAGACGGGATTTGGCTTACGTGAAAGTAGATTATATTGATTATAAGCATATATGGATAGGGACTTGTGTGTTTATGTATAATCGGGATTGAAGCTTGAGCAACCGATATATATATATATATATATATATATATATATATATATATATGTGTATATATATATATATATATATATATATATATATCATATATATATATATATATATATATGTATGTGTATATATATATATATATACTATTATATATATATATATATATATATATATATATATATATATATATATATATATATATATATATATATATATATATATATATATATATATATATATATATATATATATATATATATATATATATATATATATATATGGTTTGAATCGTTTTAGATGAGTCAGGTGTTGGTATAGAAGGAAGCAATAACGAGTAGAAGGGAGGAGGAGCAAGCAAGATGGAGTATTATTTGCCGTAAGCAAAGATCGATAAACACTACGCAATAGCGGTAACAATGTAACTGTGAAACTCTAGAAGCAAACGCTTTACACATGAATCATTCATTCTGTTATTCATGTGACATATAAATGCGTGTTCATTTCTCAACAAGCCTATAAATCTACATGCAGTTGATTATTAACTGAAGTGAAAAAATGTAGGCAGTTCTTCGAAATTAATAAGGATTCAATCACTCAATTCGAAAAATACACTGTGAGTTGTGAACAACCGTTTTAAATTGCTCATGCAAACTACTTGATCTATAAGAAACAACAATGGGTGTTAAATTATCAACGTGCAACAAGAAAGGTACGTATTTGTAAGCGCGTTTTGCTCATTTTCCGAATATCTCCGTTGCTGTACTTCATGCCGTCATATATTGGTATTTTTATTGATAGTAAAACAGCTTGCTCAAAGTGGCAACGAGCAATCAGTTTGGTCAAAATTGGATGCTGAACAGAGTGATGTTCAACGAAACGTTTGATTAAATCTGGGTGTTCATTGCATCATGGAAAACGTTCCTTTTTGAACAGCATGAACTATATCAAACAATTAAATCAGTCATGCGATGAAGTAATAGTGTTAGAATTAGTTACTTTTCTGATGCTTTACAATGAGTATGTAATTCGACAGTCGCATGAAAATTAGTGATCAACTGAGAACCTACAGTGAAGATTTTAATGGATAATGAAAAGCTGAGCGATTTCGATAAAATAGCAGCTACTCCTTAATGTGTCAAGATCGAAGAGTAGTAAAATGCACAGCTTAAAAAACGATTTGTACGTTGGGAAAAGCAAAAAATTACGATTGCAAATCTTCTCTTCGCTTTTTTCTGCAGACTGCTCCTGCAGTTCAAAATGCATTCAGCAAGTCAGGATGTCATTTTGAATCGGAATTTAGCTTCGATAAAAATTTTCGAAAGTATGCTTTTCGAAGTTCTTTCAGTTATAAGGTTCTTTGAAATATGCGATCAGGACGTATTCGTAGTTGATAGTTTCTGAACTCACTACAAGGCTTCCTAATGAAAGGTGCTTGTTTCAAGTTCATCACATATATTTTCTTTATGAACCAGTTCAATAAATCATCATCTTTACTAGCCAAGAATATCATCTCGATGAATCTATTTCAACCATTATTGCTGTAGTTTTCCTGCACTTTTCAAGCAAAGCCCTTTGGCCAATCCAAAAAATGCTAGCAAAGTGAAAGACGTTAATTTGAATACGGATGACAAAGTGGTAATTGAACGGAAGCTGAGATTTGACTGAAAATTCCATATAAATTCTGTGCGCATAACCAGAGGCGTACCCAGCAATAGTCGTTGGCTGTAGTGAATCGTTGTATATATTCTCCAGTAATGTTAGTATTCACTAAGTTAATGCTTCCACGAATGGTCATCCAGCCGTCCGTCCGCCCATCCAAGTCAACTGCGTTCGTTGTCGTCAACTCGAGCAATCAGTCATTGCTGGTTGTATCCTTCTAGTGGGCAGTGATTCGCTCTGAGCGATCATTTTGTTCAGCTGTCTCTCTGCTAAAATTATCGCAACTTTCGCAAAACGAAAACAAAAAACTTCAGCTGTTTCATTCAAATCGAATAATACTGTAACAAAACTTTTATGATTAATTATGTCGCAAGGGAAAATTTCTCTCCTCCTTCCTTTTTTTTGTTCGCTCTAAGTTCGACTTAGTAAATTTGTTTCGTTCTCCCAACTGTCTCTACAGATTGTGGGACAATAACTGTGGTAGAAGTGATTACAAGAAAATTGATAACATTAACTTATGACAGTGATACCATACGTATTTATTTTACACTAAATTGGTCTTTGTACGATGATGATAATCGTTTTAATTGATAAGCAAACGAATTTGAATTCGCCTCGAACGATTAACTCAACAAGAAATCGAAGCTTGTTTTCATTCATCATTTTGTTTCCATATCTTGCTAAACAGCAATACATAACTTCTTCCGTTCACTACTTTTCGTAATACTATCGTTAATATTATCATTACTGCTTCCTCGTAGTAGTTATTGATTTCTTTTAATCATTATCATTAATGCGAATATTGATTCTGTTGTTAGTATAATGCTTATCTTATTTCCGTTTTCATTATTGCCATATCGTTATGCATATAACAATCGTTGTAACTGTATACCAAACACTATTGCCGTTGCAATTGTCAACAGGAGCATTTCCAGTTGTCATTCTAAAAAGAGAGCAGTGAAAAGGATGGATGAATTTTCGTATGAATATTGTTTGCGAATCGCGCGGTGTATTCGTTTTGTTCCTTCCATTCATTGTATTCGTTCGTCGTTTAGTTTTTGGGAATTGGGATGTATTTGATTTTTGATTAATTGGATATTCAAATGTTCCACTGACAGTATTGACAATATTCACTTCATTAGTCATCGAACGTTTTTCTGATTCGTTTGCTCATTTGTGTATTTTGAACTAGTAATTACCGAGTCAGTGGTTCAATACTGTGATCAAAATTTAAAGATCTTCTCTACTTCGTGCTTCAGTTGATCTAGTTTAGCGCGCTGAATTAACTGACGATCATACCGCATAATATTCGGCAGTTAGTGAAATTAATTGCCATTTTTAGTTGGAGTCTTTGAAACGTCGGCTGAAATCCGAAGAATGTTGAATGAATTGAATTAAATGGAAATTTGAAGATCAGTCTTGAATACATCAGTTGAACTTAGAGGCAATCCTAAGAATTATTTTAAGAAGCGAAGAAAATTAATTACATGCACATCTTCATATGTGTAATAGTAGTTTTTCTGTTATCAATTAATTTTCAATTAATTTTTGCATGAACTCTTATTATATGACACGTAATTAGGCGATCGCTACATGAAATGTTGAGTATGAAAATGATTTCAAACTGAGCTTACTTATCTTTCGACAAAGAGTATACTTTCACAGAAGAACGAGCAACAACCAGATGATATGGCGCAACAAGAATCAAGCGATTCTCTCGGTATAATGTCAACGATAAGATCTCAAATTGGTGCAAATGTTGACCATGCAAGACCACGTCTCGGTCGTCGAATGACAATTGAAGAAGAACAAAGTGGTGAATACTTTCGGTGCGTTTTAAAAGATCGTTAAAAATGATGATCAATTCTTGTTCATCTACAGCCATCACATGAATACAAAAGCAAATTTCAAATAATGCTCACTTTTAGACAAGAGCAAAAGTTAGAGGTTTTACCGTCCAGCACTCATCTTGAGCATTTGTGTAAACTCAAAATACGTGAGCCTCCGCAACTGGTTCGAAAAACGGGGATCGTTTGTACAATTGGTATGTTTTGATACGAGCTTTTCAACCAATCAACCGCTATACGCAGTCAGTTATTTTTCTGCTAAAAAATGAATCAAGTATCTCTGCATGACACATCATGTTTATTTTTCGTTCTCTGATTTACCATTGATATTCCGTTTTCTATTCGAAGCAAGTAGTGAAAATTTGTAACGATAACTTCTGCTACAGTAAATTTTTCAGCGGCATGAAGTAGCGATAGCTTAAACACTTATTTTGGTTAGCGTTTTAGCGAGCTATTATTTTCTTCATGAGACTTCCTCTAATTTTTCGGTTGCAAGTGAATACATATTTTGTCCAACCTTAAGGTATGTAAGTACTTAACGCTAATAGGTACTGAATACAAACTCATCGTAATCGTCTTAACGGATCAATGTTGAATATTCATAGCTTGAATACTTACTATAGGAGCACCACTAGCGTTTCATCTGAACTCACTAACCTTAGAATAAATTACGTGATTGTGTAGTGATGTTTTCGCTTTTGTTCTAGCTAAAAAAAGACATTTAGTCGTACAATAACATGTGCAGTAATGTTGAGTGCAGGTGATTACAATATAGCAAATATACTTTCCTAAATGCTACTGAGAAGGGGAGAATGGTTGAAAAATAGGAAAGAAACATTAAAGTAGCAATGAATGAAACTAGATGTGTGAAGTGACTTTTTCTTTCAATTTGCCTCCTCTTGTTAAGTATTTAACGTGTTTTTAACAGAAATATGAATCCGATTTCATTTGGAGGAATAGATCAAAGTTTGCATTTGAACATTTGTAGCAATTATGAGGAAACAATAGTTGGGCGGCATTTATTTTTTTGTGCTTCGCATGCAGTTCTGATGCAGTGAAATTTTCCTCTGTTTGATAATTTATTGATGTTTCTTCCCACACAAATAAGTGAGGCAGTTGCAATTTTTGAGAGAAAATTGGAAAGTAGCGATTAGCGGACTAATTTTGCTAGCTAGCGTTGTGGCGAAAAATTTTCGTCACTTCTTGCGGTTAGTGGCACCTTTAGTGGGAGGTTTTTGCTATGATAATTTTCGGCGATAATAACGATAGCGAATTATTTTTGTGGAACAAAAATATTGTTTTGCAGGCGAATCAAAGACTTTTTTCAGTATTGCGCCCATTACTAGTTGTTTCGTATTTTAACAATTCCAGGTCCTGCATGTAGAACGGTTGAGATGCTGCAGTTGATGATACTGAATGGAATGAATATCGCTCGAATGAACTTTAGTCATGGCACACATGAGGTTGTCACATACTACATGATATTTCCTTGTTGAGGGCATTCGAGCTTAATTTCGACCATAACCCAGTTTCATTTTTTGCTGATGTGTCGAATTAATGGATTAACATTGATTCACACAAAGTGTACTGATCACTTGCTGTTCGTTTCGGTTGTTGAAATAATTGCAAAATAACTCGATGACATGATAACGAATTCCATTCATCTTTTCAGTACCATGCTGAAACAATCGCAAATGTACGAGAGGCAGCGCTGAGTTTTAGTGATCCACGTGTTGTCGCTATTGCACTGGATACAAAAGGACCTGAAATACGTACGGGTCTTCTCAAAGGAGTAATATTTTCAGTGACTTCGTTGAACTTTTTTTTAACGATGACGATAAGAAAGAATTTCGTGTATTCAAGGGACCATCAGCAGAAGTGGAATTGACGAAAGGTGCGAGTATACGGTTGACAACGGATCAAAAAGTGGAAAATTCTGGGACGGCTTTCAATTTATACGTCGATTATAAAAACATTACAAAGGTTCTTTCGCCTGGCAGTCGTATCTTCATTGATGATGGTCTTATCTCGCTCATTGTTGATGAAATTGGTGAATATTTTTATGATTTTGATTTCGTGTTCGTTCGAAACTTGAATTCAACCGATCGCGATTCATTAATTTCGAAAAAATACGCTTGCAGCTAATGATGCTTGCATATGTACGGTTGAGAACGGTGGCATGTTGGGCAGCCGCAAAGGCGTCAACTTGCCTGGAACCCCTGTTGATCTACCAGCTGTGTCAGACAAGGATTTAAAGGATTTGCAGTTTGGCGTTGAACAGGTTAATGTTTCTACAATGTTTGTCCTCTTCGCGTCGACCTCACAGCTCATTTTCCACAGTGAAATTTGCAGAGCAATTTTTTGTGAACATCCGTACTCTTGTTTCTCAGTTGCTTTGATGAAACTGGTAATTCGAAACAATCAAACGAGAAACAGGAAGGTTTCTAAGATTAAGTGACTATTGCAATGGCAATTTCAGGGAGTTGATATCATTTTTGCATCGTTCATTCGTAATGCTGATGGTGTACGTACTATCCGAAAAGTACTCGGTAAAAAGGGAGAAAACATCAAAATTATCGCAAAAATTGAAAGTCAGGAAGGAGTTGAAAAGTGAGTTAAATTATTTGTTGCCCTTTCTCTTCTAACAAAATGTATTCATCGATTCAGAAGCATAAATTAATTGCTGAAAAAACGGAATGTGATTCAGATGAATATATCTCTTATGAATATCAAATTCTTACGAGATGAAGTCGATGTTCAGCCTATCATTAAGTGACGTTTTCTGTTTCATTTCTGCTGTAAAAGAGTGCGAGTTATGCAAGAGGTTTATTTGATTCAGTGCTGATGAGATAATCGCGGAATCGGACGGTGTTATGGTAGCACGAGGCGATTTGGGTATTGAGATTCCTGCTGAAAAGGTGTTCCTGGCACAGAAGATGCTCATCGCGAAATGTAATTTAGCCGGAAAGCCGGTTATTTGCGCAACTCAAATGTTGGAGTCGATGGTGAAGAAACCGAGACCGACCCGAGCGGAAGGTCATTATTTAAGCGTTCTTGCACGAAAATTATTCCAAAACTTCTCAGAGAATGGATCCCCAAATTCCGCTACAGACCAAAAAATTTTGTTCCTTAGTGGCCTTTTCATATGTGTTCAATCGTAATTTCGCAATCATTGACATTTTTATCGTATTCGATCGTACTGCTGACAAATATTTAGGATGTAAACAGTGTTTCTCTAACCACTGAATTAACGTAGTGTCAGAAATGTCATGCGTTTGAAATATGATAGGTGGTGGAGGCCATGTGCTTAGCACGTATATGACGTGTGAATGTTCGTTCAGAAAGATTAACGCTTTGGTGAAATTTATAGCTGCCTACTATGCTTTTCCATTACGAGAAAAGGCGCTACATTTTTCGGAATTCATATTTCAGTGGTCTTTCGGAACTTTATTGTAGCAGACATTGTGCTGATGTGTTTATCCCAGTAAGGCAGAATGTGAACCTTGATGGACGAGTTTCATAACTTGTAAACCATCGTGAGATTCTTCCGTCTGTCAATCCATATAGTGGATTTTTTCTCAGTAGATTTGACACAATCAGCTATAGGTAGTGATGTAGCGAATGCTGTTCTTGATGGAGCCGATTGCGTTATGTTGAGTGGTGAAACGGCTAAAGGTGATTATCCAGTTGAAGCGTTGAAGATTATGCATCAGGTATTCAACAGTTAATTTTTAATCTCGTGCATACACATTTATACCGTGCAACATTTACCTAAGAGTACAAATTTTGATAATCACTTATGGAAACATTGTTATATTCTCAGATATTTAAATGGAACTTCATGATATAATAATTATTTTCTGCCGTTCCTTGGGAATACTCTCAAGGGAATATTTTTTGTTTTAAAAAACGGTACATCGATACTGCTCACTAATGATGGCTATATCAAGTTCAGTATTTTGCCTTAAATTCATTATTATCCAGATTTGTAAAGAGGCCGAAGCGGCGATGTACCATACGAAATTCTTCGAAGAACTTCTCCGTGTTACGCCGAAACCTACCGATACTGCACATACAATTGCAATTGCTGCTACTTCAGCTGCTGTCTCTTGTCATGCGAGTGCAATTCTTTTGGTTACTACAACTGGGCGGTACGTACAATATCAACTGGTTGTTTTTCACGCTTATTTATAGTAGTTCGAGAAAAGAAATGAAATTTGGATGCATTTGTTTGAACATTGCACCACTACAATAATTGTTGCGCATTGTCGCAAACCTCCGCTTATACAACCGTTGTTGCAATGAACCGTTCCGAATTGCTTTTTAGTACAAGTGCATTAGTTTCGCAGTGCCGACCAATCTGTCCAATCATATCAGTTGCGAGATCTGCAATGTTGAGTCGTCAGCTTCATCTCCTTTATGGAGTTTGTTCTCTTAAATATGAACGTAAGCTTCAATACAATGAAATACCGCCCAAATATATCTTATCTTTAGCAAAATAACTTTATTAAATATTACCTATTATCTCCGATCAAATTAACTCTCCCGGTGTCACACCATCGTGTTTTTCAAATTAGCCCTCGTTTAGCCAGACACCAATATCCAATATTTCAACTACCGATACGACGTTTATCGTTCGTTTTTGTGGGTGTCGTATGCCATTTGTAACATCACATCACAGCACATTTCACTTTATCGTAATAGTGTATGTATGTGTTATTTTATGTTAATTTTTATTTTTTTTTTGAATACGTTCATTTGTATTCTGTTCGTATTCACTTTCACTTGGTTTGTATTCAGTATTTGTGAACTGATTGTCGTACGGATAGATCTTGCCTTGTGCCCGTAATTGGAACGTTATAATGTTATCACTTGCTTGCAAGCTCTTTCTCGTTAGCACGTGAATGCTTTCATTGATGAAAAGCAGAGTTGATTTGCAAGAATTCATACCATTATTATTCAGCACTATTTTTGACTTCTTCTGATGAATCAGATGAATCAATTTTCGCCACCGTAGGTTAACTTCAACAAATATACTTATTAGACACGCAATTCATACCCGAATGAGGCTTGACGACCAATCCTTTCAACGAATGTGTATGATAATAATGAACTTATTGATTACCTGCATACTGCATAACTCCTTTTCGTTCTTCTCGTTGCAATTTTAACGACAATTTTCTTATGATAGTGATTGGTTGATCATTGCATATTTCTGATCATTGAATTTCATTCACAGCTCCTCAATTTAAAAACTACTTTTCGATCTTCTATGATTATTCATATGTTCTCTTTCATGTGTTGAACGACCGGCTGTTTCTCTATGTAATCAAAGCTGTTCTGTGTGTTCAAAATTATAGTGCGCCTTGTTTCAACGCTTTTTTTAGCTTCGTTTCAGGGAAATTTCGCTTGAAGCGGTAATGTCTGAGTTTGATTAATTCCATCAATAGTGAATAGCTTTCGTCAAAGTTAGATTCTGAGAATAATTTTCGTGAGCACACCCTGCAGCACTGATCTCAAAATCAAATTATCTTAAGAAGAAAGAAGCAAACAATAGTGAATCAAAATTTGATCCAAATATCGCTTATCATTTCTAACGTTTTAAGTTGAATATTCCTAAATTATGCTAGGTTGTTTACATATGTAAGAGGTTCTATTCAGTAAACCACACACAACCGTTGAGTAGACTATCCGCTTCTCACCTGTGCTATTTTTATTGATAGTATCCTACTCACGATCAGGATTTGATTTATTGTTTCATTTGTTCAATTACAACCCTGAAATATTCGTCTACATATCATTCAGTTAAACGATCTTGAAAAGGCTGTATATATTCTTAATCGAATTTTCATTCGTTTGACCTAAATGATTGATTCAAATAACGCAAAATTACAGTTCGGCTGGTCTTCTTTCTCGTTATCGACCACCAATACCTATCTTCTCGATATCTCGTGACGATTTCGTTTCTCGTCAACTACATCTGTGGCGAGGTGTTTTCCCGCTCCATTATAAAGGTTCTGAAACATTTGTCTTTGCCCTAGAATATCCGCATAATATACGCAGTTACTTCAAGAATTAAATGGCAGTTGATTATCTTGTTCACCGGTCTGAATCTCTAGTTTTCTATCATTATTGACGATGAGTGCTCTCTCACGAGGAAGGGTCACGAACTTACCCCCGCCTTTTGGGATGAGACATATATCATTTTGTAGAGGTCATGTAGCTGATCATGGATCTGCAATTAATTTTTGCTGCGGACAAAGGGGACGCGAGTTATGGCGGGAAAAAGGTTTTCAGTGTATTGAAGTGGGTTTCTAAATTTCATCCTGGCATCGGCGGCTTGGCATGGTGGATAGTGCGCTTGACACAAGAGTGGGTGCTCGGAGGTTCGGATCCCCATGCTGGAATAATTTTTTTTCTCATCCATCTATAGCATATTGAAGCAAACGTGATGTTTTGCTGCACTCCCCACAACTTCTATCGTGGGGACATTTTATATTTTTTTGGTTTTTTTGGTTTTTTTTGCTGTTTACATCTGATCATAATGAGTATGTCTATTCACAATAAAATGATGGAAACATAAATACAATTTACAATAAGAACACTTCACAAATGATAACTGATCACAATTATTGATATCGCAATCTTGAGTTACGTCGTTTGGAAAACACACTTGAACCGGTGTTTCGAATTCATCCGGATGTTGTTGGATGTATCCACAAGCGTACCAGGAATATTTGATAAATTCCCGAAATGTATTGCACAACAAGTGTGCAATCAAAGCGCACTCATTCCACCATTCTCCCTATCGCGAGGAGCAGATGGTGATTTCTGATTCCTAAATTATATGTGACATGGCACTAGGGGAACGGAGTGGCGGGTTTTCCAGAACGGTTTCAACTGGTCTTCCCCTAATCAGATTATCGAATGGCTGGGCAAATCGCGCATTCCATGACCACATCTCGTATGCTATCGTGGTTCCAACAAATGTGTAGCTACATCAGGTTGCAAGAAAGAACACTTTTTTATTTTGGATTCCTGGACATTCCATTTTAAAGACACGAGGAAATGAGACGAATTACTCACTAAATACGACAGCTTCTTCAAGGAAGTCGAGGGTCGTAGTGACGAAGGAACGATATGGTGCCACCTAGTGCTACCGCTGAAATTCAACCTCACGAGTCGGTTGCTTCTCACACAGATATTCAAAAACTTCATGCCGCAAGATTCACTGTTATGTTATTATTCATGATATTAATTTTCTCACCTATCGACGAGAAAATATTCTATCCATTCTGGAAGTTGTTTTTAACCAATTTTGCAACCCGATATTTCGGGAATTTATCAAATATTCCTGGTACGCTTGTGGATACATCCAACAACATCCGGATGAATTCGAAACACCGGTTCAAGTGTGTTTTCCAAACGACGTAACTCAAGATTGCGATATCGATAATTGTGATCAGTTATCATTTGTGAAGTGTTCTTATTGTAAATTGTATTTATGTTTCCATCATTTTATTGTGAATAGACATACTCATTATGATCAGATTTAAACAGCAAAAAAACCAAAAAAACCAAAAAAATATAAAATGTCCCCACGATAGAAGTTGTGGGGAGTGCAGCAAAACATCACGTTTGCTTCAATATGGATGAGAAAAAAAATTATTCCAGCATGGGGATCCGAACCTCCGAGCACCCACTCTTGTGTCAAGCGCACTATCCACTAGGCCAAGCCGCCGATGCCAGGATGAAATTTAGAAACACACTTCAATACACTGAAAACCTTTTTCCCGCCATAACTCGCGTCCCCTTTGTCCGCAGCAAAAATTAATTGCAGATCCGTGATCAGCTACATGAGCTCTACAAAATGATATATGTCTCATCCCAAAAGGCGGGGGTAAGTTCGTGACCCTTCCTCGTAAGTTATGAATTTTCCCTGTCCGGTGGGTGACAATTCCAATTGTTTCTTGAACTTTGTTCTTCGAGCCAATGAGAAAGTTTCGAGTGTATTTTTATTGCTTTCTACTCTTTACATCACAGTATCTGCATGAACGTTACCGAACATCATGCACCTGACGAGATCGCTCTTCGAGTTGTTACTTTAAACTTATCCACTTATTTTATCATACGTTTTTATTGACGAATGGAGATGGGAAACGTCTCGTTTGTTCATTCAGAAATCTTCAAGGCATTTAACGACGTAACCAGAGTGAATATCTTATTCAGATTACAACATTACAAAAACACAATTCAATCGTATATTCTTCTTCAATTATATATAACGTACGTAACAATATTTACAGAAACAACAAATAAATTGACAGCAATGAACACAACAAATTCAATCGAAATATCGAAGCGATGTGCAAAAGAGATTTTGGCCAAAAACGATAATAAGAGATTTTGATAGCGAGATTTAAAAGAGAGATTTGAGAGGTATTCTTAATGAGAATCTTATAGCTAGTTTTTCAGACAGGATTAAAATACCTCAAGATGTGTGCATATCGATGATCGGGTCTCAGATGATAACGGAAAGCAGCACATCGCAACGAATACGACCACCAAAACGGAAATGCAGTCAAGATGCAATAATAAGTTCATAATTCAGTGCAATTTGATCAGATCAATTAAACGCCTCGGTCGATTGACAGAACGATAGGCTTACAATTAGCCAAGTTCAAACACACGTCTCACTTCCAGGTCGTGGTTCGGCCGTGGGCAATAGCTCAGGCATACTGGCAGCCGGTGATTTCGAGTAATTGCTTTGAAATTTGGTGTAATGAGGCGGAGATCGGATTATCGATGCACCGGTGGTCTGTTGGAAGAGTAACGGTGGATCCACTTGCATTGTCCTGAATATTGTGCGATGCTTTCAGTAACTGATTCTGATGTCATTATGGATAGCAGATATATTAATTGAATCACAATGAAAAATTCGTCAGTAAAAAATTTAGTGAGAGTGAAATGAGTTCAGATAGATGAATGTAAACAGAACCTCTGAATGTTTGGACCTGTAGATCGTGAAATACGACCAATACTGAACTGATCATCGTCCGTCGATGATGTCGTTTGTTTGAATGCAAATAAGGCGGCCAATAAACTAACGAGAAACGCTAGAAAATAAGCTAGACATGCGCCTAACGCCAGAAAATACGCCAGTCCAAGTTTTTGCTGAAATTGTTCACCGATTGAAATTATTTGTGCATCTAGTCAATAAGCCAGTCCAATTCAAAAATACTTTCTCTGATGAAAATGATCACTTCGAAACGAGGCTACATTTTAAAAAAACGTTTCAATGGAAAGTTTTCAGAACGAAACACTTTCAGAAATCAAATCAAATGAACGCATCAAAACTACCTCATAAGTACTCACAATCCCACTAATAAAGCGATTGTCAGCACGATGTGAATAGAAAAAGAACAGTATCAATGCTATCGCACAAGCACATGCTGCAACAAGGAAACTATCAAGTGATTAATTATTCTGACAGTGAGCAATAATTCTGGTCATCACAAAAATGGATTTATAAAAAGAATGAAGGAAATCGGTAGCATATAAACAGACTTGTAAGTAATGTGACTGCAGTGAACAGAAGAGTCAGATAACGATAACTGCACGCACAACACGCGAAACACGTGGAAATTATTGCCGTTAAAATGGTTAGTGCCAACAAAGTCAGCGTTGCTACTTGCCATCCTGAATATCAGTTAAGCATTCATTATTATTTAAGTTTATATTCTGAATACTGTTATTGAATTAAGCATTTATTATTTAAATTATTAGTATTTCTAATGGAAAACTTGGGATACCGTAACACTTATTGTTAGATTAATAGCTGTAAGCAAGCCGAATCATAGCCTAGCTCAGGTTTGGCAACATTGATGACACTGCTGCATCGTTCTGTTTCAAGCAAATCTCTTTCCGTGAGCATGAACATAATTCATATGCACATAATTCATGTGCACATAACGTAATTCATGAACACAATTCATGTACGAATGCAATTTTCATGCTGAAATGACGAACCGAAGAACTGGTGTCTGTTCACTTCCCCGACCGGGCTTTCTGGATCATCTTGAGCTCGAGTCCCGAGTTTTGCATCATAATCCCATTTATAGATACAATTCAGAGGTTCCGATACGGATTCAAACCTGAAATTAGCATGAAGAACGATTACTGAATGCGATAACCGATCAATCTGCTCAAAATTGTTGGTGTTAATTAATCAGAAACAATACATTCACTAATGATTACCAACAGAGGGTGAAAAAGTGATCAGAAAGAGACTGATTAAAAGATCGATAAATTGAATCGATCATTTTTATTCGCAGAGTGCATGATAAAGGTAAGGAAGCGACAATAATCAATACCTTTAATGTAAAAAAAAGTGTGACTTCGATCGTAATAACTACGTAAAGTATGAAAATTCACGAAGATATTTATGAATTCAACTAAACCTAGAGAAATAGCTGGAAATTTCCATTATTCATCAAAAAATAACGAGCAGATATTAAGAAGTAAGTCGCCGGGGCAAATTCAGCCCTTTTCAATCTTTATCATTAAGACTTTTCCAAAATTTTGTGATCTTAATGACAATTTTGACCAACAATATCGTATAAAAGTATTTCGAAGCAACGTTACTCTTCAACATGACTAGATTTTAGTGGATTGCTTCTTAATATTCAAATGAATCATTCCACTTGGTTGTTTTATTATTTCCGAAGTACTTCTTATCTGAATTACTGAGTGTTCAGGGCAAAACAAGTTCTGCATTAAGTGTAACGCTACTTTATTCAGTTTTTGTTGATGACACACTCGTCGGCATTAGATTTGTACAGCTACGAAATAGCGACAATCATCTCTGCACTCAAAACGTTTACTTAAACGATACAATTTGCAAAACGAGTTAATCACCATTCACCAATTTGTTGCATTCATCATATGGTACATATTTTGAAAAGAAAACTTATTTGTATGCAACTGCTTGTTGTTGAGGACTTTTTATTATTCCCGAACGGCGCAAACGACGAAAATTCTCTTGGAAAATTCATAAACTGCCCATAAATTTGATAGAAATAACGTCAGTTTCATAACAAAAAATTTCCATGTAGACATTTTCAGTAGAGCGTAAAATTGATGATTCGATTATAGGAAGTGAAAATGCAAATGAAGGATTAATGAGCCCCTCACTGTGATTAACTACTGCTGAATTAATCATTTCGAAAAAATATTCGTGAAAGGTCTTAACTGTTTGGTACGATCACATTCCCAGACAAATAATCATTAATTTGCAACGCTTTCAAGTCGATCATCTCAAACAGCGTAGAAATTAGCTGATTTCTCATAAAGTAATCAATTCAGTTTTGTTTTGCAACCAAATGCATCACAACCACCAAATTAACGCCTTGTATGATCACATGATTAACAGACAATTGTTCAGAGACTCCTTCTAAACTTTCTTCTAGGATCTGAGGAAATAAAAAAACGATCCAAGGTAACCGGAAATGATATAGCGAATTTAAAAGTGACCACAGCAAAATATTCATGATGATAATTTATCACTGATTTCATTCTTACCAATTATATTCAACAGACTGGAAGTTTTCACATCGCTTCATTTCGAGACTATAAGACAGAAATTTGTTTCTTCAACGATACTCTTTCAAAGAGTACGTCGAATAAGACGATGTGTGAACAACGAATGATAAAGGAAATAACCGTTGCATAAGCGGTAAATCAGCTCGTGTGAAACGTACACAGTCCAACCAAAGACCATGCTCGTGCATATCACTGTACTCAAACAACTGAACTACCTGCAATAAATCTTTGAAATTAGGTCGATCCAGGCTGATTTTGTGAACAATGAATGCGGTTGAATGAGTATTTGAATAGGTCAAAATCAGAATGCTTAGATCAAAAACAGCACGCATCATATCAGTGAAATCACAAATGCAGTTAGTCAGTGATTTAACAAACCTGCCATGAAGGCAACAACAATGCGGCAATCGTGAGTCCAATTCCGGTCAATATGAGCAGAACAGCCAAGCCGATAATAGCCTTACGTGGCAGTGTACTACCAGAATTACGTTCGGAAGGCATTTTTTGAGTTCGATCAAGGAACGGCTCTGAGAGAGCCGTAAGCGTTTCGTTATCCACTGACGGACTGAAATCGATTAGCTTCATGTAAAACAATTATGCACTTTTAGTGAGAGTTCCTGGTAGGAATTTGAAAATGCCGAATTCATGTATTAATGAATGGATTAATATTTGTTTTGAATTAAAATCTGATTAAGAAGGGACAAAATTTAATTCGAAAATGGAACAAAAATAACAAAACAGATTAAGCGATCAATTGCAGAACACAGTCAACCACTCAAATAAGTATTCAATATGGAATTCGCACAAATAAACGTGTTTTGAAACGCTATTGACACGGTGTTGTACCATTTTTTCAACATAAAACTGAGAAGATGCACTCTACAGTCGCCTTATGCGGTTTAAATTCGCTGAACAATTTCGGGCATTCAATCCGAATGCAGAAACTGAAACAATCAAAACCGTTAAATAGGACGCATACAAAATTGAATTTCCCAAAAATTTGATTCGTTTAAAATTAATGGTTCTAACTTATAATTAACGCGGAAGAATTCTCAGTGGTTGGTTGGTTTTCAATTATAAGGACGAACAGTGACGGCTCCAAAACAGTCTCTCTAATTGTACAGTGCATCTTACAATTAGTGACAAATAGAAAAACAGTAAAAGATTTTGTGGAAAAAACAACGTACATCCACATTGAATCTTAGGTGAATGATATGGAATGTGAATCGGTACAAAGAACGAGCAATTGCATTATATTTCAGAACACACTCGAAAAACCTCCGAGAGTATCTTCAGTACATAGCTAACACAAAGAAAACGCATCTCGAATAAAAAGTTTTGTGTATGCTCACCTATGCATGTTGAGGATGCGATGTTGACAGGCTTGTTGAAACGTGAACTCAAATTCACTTCTATTAACAATTATCACTGAAATAACAATTATCACTGAAATCAAGTAACAAATGAAATTACACACGAACGAGCAAATATGAAAAACAACGACGATATGAAGTATTACTCGCATCGCGCTAAACGTATCTATTTTATGGGAGTTTCGTTCTTAAGAAACATTCAGAATAATTTCTCGTTGATGTATCTCACATTACACAACTGCTGAATAAACTTGCCTAAAATCAATAAATTCATGAATTAATGAATGTTGTTGATATTGGAGTAAGTGAACAAATAGTTCCGGTTGCATTTGCTCAAGTGTGGATACCTATACCATTTTAACATGCCTTTCCAAAATTTTCAAAATTTTCTTGAGCTGTTCAATCGTATTTAAGAGAATGTAACAATTACAATCAGTTTGTCAACTGAATATTGACAAGAGGAAAATAAACTTGCAGAAATGATCGATTAAAGAGATGAAACGAATGGATTCAATCGAATCAACTAATCAGGCGAGCAGTAATGCATGGGCAGTATTCGTTGATGAGAATTGTTCGATGAGACATAGCACAATCGATAGCAAGGTAATTTAGAGGACAGGTAAGGGTGTAATCAAAAGTTAACTCGAACAGTAGACAATCTTGTGCAAATCAGAGGTTCAATGAATGAGGGAACGAGCAAAGCGATGCAAATGATCAGAATATGTGAGCAATGGATTGCGGCATTGT
The DNA here is from genome assembly GCA_035041965.1 of Anisakis pegreffii. Classification (NCBI taxonomy): domain Eukaryota; kingdom Metazoa; phylum Nematoda; class Chromadorea; order Rhabditida; family Anisakidae; genus Anisakis; species Anisakis pegreffii. The sequence continues at coordinate 234,518 of JAPYMA010000758.1, read as the reverse complement.
GTTCATGGAGAAGAGAACTGTACTGAGTGTGCAGTGCACTCATCATACATTGATCATGCGTTCGGTATTCGTTTTGAAGGTCGTCATTTCATCCTCCGTCAATCCATTTATCCAAATAAAACTGTCTCATTCATTTTCTGTGCTCCTCAACTCGTAAGTTCATCCTCAAACCAGCAATTTACATGATAGAGATCATGACTGCTCATGTAACTTGTCATATTTGATCCATACCTAGAATTGGGAATTGAAAAAAGGGCAGCTGTTCTTTTCAAATGATATCCGTTTCGAGAATTGCTAAACGATGAAATGAAATATCGAAATCCTCATAGGGACGAAGACATTTTGAGTGGTAATTGAACGAGATGAAATCAGCAGAACGGAATTTCGGACGAAATTATGTAAGCCATTTAGTGGAATGAGCGTGGTTCGGTGAAAACAAAAAGCAGTGAAGAAATAATTGCGGTACTGATGTGAAATAAAGTGTTGTAACTGTATCGGAGTAGGCCACGGTAGCAGAAGTGAATGGAACAATACTCAATTTGAGTGGCGTTCAGCTGAAGATGGATCCGGTTTTATCAAAATTCAATTTCAATTCACTTTTTTTTGCGTTAATCGCTTCAGTCGCAAAACTTTTGATGGATGTATCAGTTTTGACTCGCATACAAAAATATGCGCACTTTATATCGCATAATAATGTCACATGAATGATTTCTGTATTCAAAGGATTGATTCATTTCATTACTATTAACTTATGGTATTTATCAATGAATGAACACAGTAGAGATCTGAAATTGGTAATATTCACGTAGTTATCGATCGAACATCTTTCGAGAAATAATTAGAAGATGAAAATTCAAAAAAAAAAAAAGACGAGCTGTCGAGATGCGCAATGCATAGCAACGAACCGAACATCTCATGCATCGAGCTGAAAGATGATCGAGTCAATGAAATAAGACTGCCATCCAGCAAAACCATATTGTGACCCTACCGTTAGAAATGTATGCATGAGTCATGCTAAATTATTGCTCTCTAGTCATAGTCCTCCTTAGAACCTGTTCGTCTTGTGATGAAAAACATTATCTATTACGAGGATGAGTCATCGTTTGGAATGAGGTTGAACTGATGAGGTAAAGACTCATTCATTTGCATGATGATGACTAAAGACTCTCCGATGAATCGACAATATTTCGAAAAATATCCTATAATCGAATTACAAATGAACACAAAACAACGACAACAACAAAAATGGAAACAAAAAGAGTCGATCACGATTTGGATGATTTAAAACGTGAGAGTTTTTTGCAAAGCCCTAATTGTTTTCACTACATTTTCGGTGCAATTCTATTAATGCCTGACCTTTGTTCAATGCATTAATTACTCTTTGGGATGTGATTCAAGTTGATACGAAGTCGAAATGATTACATGTTTTGCATTTGTACACATTATTTCTGCTCATACATACATAATAGAAGTATTTTTGAAATGTACCCTTTATCGCCAACACAAGAACAAACAATATCAATGCGCGTTTTGTTTAATTTGTGTTGTCGATGTGAAGTACAAACGAGTGCATGTAGAGCCCTTGTGAGCACGCCTCGGAACCGGATTCATTCAATCGAGAGTGGAACACCTTTTAACTGTTCAAATATTACCGACATCGCAGTCTACTGCTGAAATAAAACACACGCCATCACAGTCAAACGGTTATTTGCGTGAATGTATTGCAATCGAAAACTATGCATCTTTTTCCGAGAATGATCGCAATGATTCTAAGGTCCAATAAGAGTGTTAAGCTCAACATATGCTCATCTTCAGGAAGCAGGTTGAGATCATTCTATGAATAGAGATCATTTATGAGATTTTTGAATCACATATAAGAATATCGTTTGCTTCAACAAGGCAAAGTCTCTGTTAGAGAGTTTTTCGTGTATCTCACTGCAAATCATCATTAGCATTGCCGCATGATCCAGTACTTTGGTATGATATGTTTAAATCACCACTACACTCATTTTTAAGCATCAAAAATATGCTGTCATTTGATTCTCAAGTGAACGTGGTTTCTGTGGTGCGAATAGCTTATAATTTGATGAACGAGAATTCCTCACTGGAGTGCTATGCACCTGTATAGGATGGTATCCTACATTTTGGAAGTATCATATTTAGAGCATCAGTGCATAAGAATTCAAATTAAGCTGTTATTACGTCTTATGTGGAGTAAGGTCTGATCTATTGGAAAAAGAAACTTTCATTTGCCGAGCTCTAATTCCTCACTGACGCTGAATATCAAAATCAGTAATTTCAGAACGAAGAGGAACAGTTCAATACATTTGATTTGTTGTTGTTGTGAGAGTGAGTGCCAGCGAGCACGATTTTGTAACCAATCGTTAATGAATGTTAATGAAGCGGACAAATAAGATTATAAGGAAAATCTTCCAACGCATTCGAGTAATCATAACCTTTGAAAATAGTGATAGTTCATTTTCTGAACTCAACGCTTCTATTTGAAACGTCAGAATCAAGTTGTAGGCAATCATGCGTCCAGATATTCCATGAATGATGGATGACACTTCCGAGATGTCATCATATAAGATCGATGGCTTTGAATAGAGTTGTTCACAAAAACAAAATTGGAGAGTGCAACTATTTCGTTTGTGCATTATATGTGATTCAAGAGCGATTCGATTCGAACGGATCTCATCGAATGGATTTTTGTTATTTGTTTGTGTTTGTCGAAGTGCTGAAGACGTGCGTGCGTTATCATATTTCGTACTGACAGATGTTTCGCTCGACTGTTTTCTTTTTCAAAAGGACGTCATTGTGAAATTGCACGTCGTTCACTCTATACTGCAATTTAGAAATTCCACTATAAATATCCACTGAATTGTATTCCTTGTAACGAATAGATTCTACTAGTTTGGTGCGGCGATCGGGCAATTTTGGAGATTCCATCCAGAATTTCAGTCCTTGTCCCCGAATTTTTTTTAAGTCGACGGCATTTTCGGGCCCCGTCCCCAAATTTTTTTCCGTCCCGCACCACACTAGGTTCGAACACACAGCTCGCATATTCCAAGTAATGAAGTTTCATTTTTGTTCAAGGAATCTTTTTTTTTCAAGTTGAATTCAGTACCTCATGTCATCTTCCTTCGTTGAGCTGTTAAAGCGGAATTCGAGCCGTTGACTGCTATCGACAAGAATCTGTTCTTTGCATCTCATATGATCTCTTTTTTCTCATAATGTTATAATTCTTCTTTGAAAATGAACCAATTTTGGTTTCAGGCGTGAGTTAAGTACCTGAATGCTCGGCACTTTTCGATGAATCTTGACATGTTATATTGCTTTATGCCAGTGATGGTATCCGAGCGCAATTTCATCCGACCCACATGAAATTTCATCAGTTCAGCGACCGAAATTCCGATCAATTGTCGGAATTGTTCTGTCAGAATCCGATCGAATTGACGTTTTGAATTTCTGGCAGTCGGAGTTCAGACCGATCTTCCAGACTGTTCGGCTGGAATCCGAATGTCGGAATTCCGACCGACCGTTGGTCGAATGCCATCAATACTGAATTGAAATGAATTTGAAATGACTGATGTGTAATTCAAGATGAGTATATTATTAAAATAATAAAAAAATGACTCGTTTTATGAACCCCGAAATCCAGGGATATTTCGGGACAGAAAGCGTGAGTCCGGATTGCATGTAAACATTGATATTGACGCGAAAACTCAATTCGAATGCCATTATTATATTTTACGTCATTTGTTGATTTTAGTTTTGCTAATGGATCAAACAACTGTGTAAACATTCGTCACATCGCACCTCGCACTATTCTTCGTGTCTTCTGAATTGACGTGCCATTCCCTCCCCCTTCCAAAAAATATCCCACCTACATATTTTATTCAGCTTGCACCAATCTCTTTTTAAATACAGATCTTCATCCATCAATATCAATTCAAAATTGACGAATATAAAAGCGTTGCGATCATTCTAATGAAGAACCGGCAGTACATTCAGTCATCCCAAACTCTTGATGAATCGTCATATCTGTTATGTTCCATTCTGCCACCTAGAATCTGCATGTGAATGGAGTTATGGGTAATACATATGAAGCCATACTAGTCTTCTGCTCATCCTAATTGAATATGAAACGTTTTCGTGATTTATATTCATAAAACAACATTCATTCTTGTCATCAAGCAGATTGCACTTATTTTTTAATGAATTTAACGAATCTCAGTAATAGTTTCTAGTCGTACTTGATGCCGTTTTCATGAATAATTCACGATGTGTGCTTTGTTGAGGTCATAATGAGCAGCGAACTTTCGAAATAAACACATCGCACAAGTATCGTCTCAATATCGCAGTCAGTCTCACTATCATCGCCTAAGCGTTGCTTTCTTCAGGTAGTGGTGTTATTTCTTGTCTTATGTGAATGAACGCAACGCACATCACGTTTACACCTGCTGCTATTGCGTTTGTGACCAACTCGCCCTCTTCTCATGGCTGAATTCTGCGATTTGCTTGTATTCGTGCGAATATTTGCTATTATCAATTGCTGTTTAAAACGTTTCATTATCGTGTTGTTGTCAATCGTTTGATTAACTTTACTGTTGATATTATGTGAATGTGTTTAAATTTATGAACTTATTACTACAGTATCCCGTCCAATTTAGCCTATTTTCTGCAAACAACATCTCTCTGTTCAAATCAACACTAATCCCTCGTTATAGTGAGCGTTATCCATGAAAATCCAAATGCGTTCTCGCGCACTATGCATAGAACATTGGTGATTCAGTTGTAACTGATGCATTTCGCCATTTTCGATAGCTTTATTTGAGACTGGTCACGTCCGCAGACTAACAACCGTAAGAGCAGTCCCAACCAACGAAACGTTCTCGTCTATCTTCGTTTCCAGTCCTAAACCTAGCTCATAGCAGCACACTGCCATATTCGGTGCTGATTTTAGCATTGATTGAAAAGTGTTTCATAATTGATTTGCTTTTAAACGATCTGAAACTTTCTCATTTACATTATCCATCCGTGAATGAATCGAAGCACTCGGAACTTATGCGAATGAAATAAGCTTAACAAAATCAGCTTGAAATGCTTTAACATCTCATCGTGAATGAGCTAACAAGCGTGTGTTTCGAGATCGACGTTGTCATGCATCATTCAATCATACTTAATAACAGCAGTCGAGTTGTTAACTTTTTTTCATCTCATAAACTAAGAAGAAGTTAGGAAGTTAGCTGAAGTCTCATTGTAAGATTAAACAGTTGTTTTGTTTCAGTACTTATTTTTTTTCCTATTTTTTCAAAATTTTCCATGTATATTGTTTTTGTGCTTCATCTTCACTTGTTGACCTATAAACAGCGTAAATGTTTTCGTTTCGAGGTTAAACTTGAAAATGTTAGAGAGTATCGTTCATTTTTTGCTCTTCTCAACATACTCTCGAATAGTTTATGTATGCGAACTGAACTTTTTCCTTGAAAATTAATCCTTTGCTCGTGCTGTCGAATAAGAACATCGGGAGTCTCCACCACGTGCTGCATCCGTCTTGAACTCTAATGTATTTCCCGCTAAGCGATCTCGATTTTGAATCGTCTTTTCTAGATTTTTAGAGTCAGTGAATAATTTTTGTTCAATTTCAGGTTGAGGTGTTATTGTAGGTGATTGACTGATTGATGCGTAACCGAAAAATAATCAACGTTTGTTACTAGTTATCAAGTTTGTACGCTTAATTGTTCGTAACACCAACATAATCCATAATGCCTTTGGAACCATTCGAGTGGACTCCGAGTACAAGTGATGCGGATATGATGCGCGCTGCAAACATGTCAACACAAGAACTGCGTCATATCTGTGCCTCATGGACGGCACAGCTTGAGCAATCGATTGAAGACGTTCATGATACATCCAGCAAACACACCAGACCGTCCAATCTTGCCAGTTAGTTGTGCAATTCTGAAGTTTTTTAATTTGCAATTTAAAGGCTCAGTTCAGTGCCTTTGATCAAATGCAGATAAAATTCATTGGGTCATTTAATTAGTTTGGTGATTAACTGAACTCATGCTTTCAAAGAACCTTAAAGTAGCGAACCTTCTGACCAGCCAGTAGAGCTGGTATGTTTTTCATTCGTGTCTGTTGACCTCAAGAAATGACCATATGAAATGCAAATTCGATTGCGTTCAGTTCATCCAAGCTTTGATTGATGTATTATTCAGTTTCGGGAATAATTTGCCAACCGATTGAAACGTGCAACCGCACGCTTCTCGAATGTTTTACTCCAACCAGTGTAAATTATTGATAACGTTGACTGCTGGATTTCGTAGTGTATTTTGAATGTGATGTTTATGTGATCTGAAGAAATGTTCATTTGTTTTCAGTATGGACGATTGGTTTGGGTTGTACAACGCTGATAAGTTTGTGTGCTGCAGTTGGTATTCTATTTGTTCGTGGTCTCAGTAAGCGCACATACAATCATTTCATCACTATTTTTGTGGCCGTTGGTGTCGGCTCATTAATCAGTTCATCTACTCTTCATCTTCTCCCTCAGGTTCATTCCAATTCATCCATGTTCATTTGTTTATTCATTCATTTGTTCTGTTTTTTTGTTTGTTTTTGTTTCATTTATTTGCTTGAAAATTTTCCGATATCTTTATTTAATTGTGTTGTTTTTAGTGTTCCAAAATTTGCGAATCATGCAAGCCTTTTTAATGATTGATTGCAGGGACTTGGACTTGCTGATGGTAAAAATTATGATTTTATACCAGTGGAAACGTTTTGCATTCTTGGTATTTATACGTTCTTTTTCTGTGACAAATTCATCAAAATATCACTGGAATCTAAAAAGGTCAGTGAGTTTGTGAACGATCATAAATGAATCGTTGTGAAGGGAGACGAAAGCTTTTAGTTGTAGTGAATTGAATTGGAATGAGAGATGTGAACAGGAAATGCGCTTACGTGATATTTGAATGATCACACTTTTAATCGATATTGATTTAACGTTGAGTGATATCATCCACGTGTTGTTGTTCAGTTCTGTTTTCGTTCTAGTTTCACTCTTCAAACTAGATAGATGCAACAGCAAAACAGTACAGTTCTTTGGTACTCAACTGAAATTGATTGGTCTAATTTCATTCATTTCATTCATGATCAGTTAAAGAGGTGTTTGTAATTTATAAGGAGATATTTTATCGAGAATGAAAGAATAAGAAAGCAAATAGAAAGAAAGATGAAAAAAGAAAGCACATGCATGAATGTACATCCATTTTTTATGTTTATTTGTTCGTAGCTTTTAACACGGATTGATAAATTTGAAATGGCTTATTCTTGAGCAGATATTTTTCTCAATAATTGGAAAGCAATAAATCTGCTGGGATTTGGTTTTCATTGTTGAAAATGGAATGATTTAAGATAAACGATGCGGTTGCGTTGGATATGACAATAGCCCGTGTTAACACAGAGGCCGGTTTATCAGTTCGATCAACAGATGCGCTCATTACCAGTAATAGTAGGTTTTATCGATTGTTTCTTTATTTGTCTCTTGTCTGAATTCATATGGTGTCGATGTTAGACGAAGATGAGCTGCAACAATTCAAGATGGGCCGTATCATGGTTTCTAAATTGTTTTGAGATGATGGATGATTGGGAATGACTCTATGAGATGCCATATTATTTTATCCTTGACTGGAAAATCAGTTAAAATTTTGAGGTGAAGTGAAGGAGAAGAGTGTGAAAAAATGCATCGACAATGGACAGTCATGTGATGGTGTCGTAGAGAATGTTGTAACGAACACAAAATTGGACGGTGATCAATTTAACGATGACAACTCTGTTGATATGTCCAAACAGGTGGGATCTCTTTTTTTATTTTTGCCCATTCTCAGCGGTAATCGTTGTTTCTCGAAGAGCATCCTCATTCGCAATGTTTCGCTGAAGGGTACAAGCAACTTAGTAACACTAAACTCTGTTGGATTAATTCATTTCGAATTCATTGGCGATATGGTAATTGGCTAATGGTGGAATTGATAGTAAGCTTAATCAGTCAATAAAATATCCGAATGAGGAATGTTGGTGGTTGGTTGTTGGCGAAAGATGATACTTTTGTTAGGGGAGAATGATGTGAGTTTTTGTTAGAAGTCGATGCAAGGATGCGCTATCCGTCCATCGAATCGATCAGTGAGTATGAGTGTTGCTGATTCTGTAAGTCTAATGCATTGTTATTGTTCATGCGTTGCCATTTTTACTCATGCTCGAATTTCGTTTAAAAGCTCATTTATTCTCTGTTTTATTATTATTATTATTATTATGGCTTTTGGTTTGCTCGATTATTCACATGGTACATTTTATTATGGATAGTTATTTGTTTCTGTTAATATGTTATTGAAATGAGATTCGTTCCTCTTATGATGAGGTCGAATGAACTTATTTTCTTGATCATGATCTGCAGAAGTCCCTCAAATTCTCAATCTTTCATCAGTAAATGTCCAACGAAAAGGATCTCACATTTGCATCCATTCGGTTCTGTTTGGTTCACCGTCGCCTTGAGTTTTCGAATTTTCGTATTCCGCAGTTCGACGTGGTGTTAAGTGATTATTTTGAATGTGCCTATGCGATTGATCTAGTCTTATTATGGTGTTTTTAGTCGGATGCATTTAATCTATATAATAACTGATCCGAAATGAAACCATTCTAATACGTTCGCCAAGTTCTTGATCTTCTCTGATGCATGATACGCTTTCACCTAACCAATTCGTGTTCTGCTCTTATTTGAATATATTTTGCATTTGCTATGAAACTGATACGCCCCAACAAATTTTGAATTTTTCTGCTCACCGTAACGACGATGCCATCTTTATGTAATCGGGTGTACCGATTCCGAATCTGCAATCAGATGATCCAATCTATTGCGCAGTTTTTCGTGGAAGTAAGTAAAGTCGCTGGGGAATAAATTATCATTTTTGTGCTATTTTTTGCCCAAAATCAAAAATGTTGAGAGTGAGACCAAAAATGTTGAGTGAACTGCATATAGGAGGTTGAGGCCTGTGCTTGAATTTCTCTCTACTGTGTTCATCGCGTACCTTCCAAAGCTTTGTCTTTTGCTTGAAAAAGCCTTTATACAACTCTCGTTTTTCGCTTATTGTGCACCTCCGGTCAAGTTTTTGGAAAAATTACCAAAACGGTTGGTGATGGAGAGAAAGAAGGTTCAGTTTCGGATTCGACAATGCCTCATTAAATGATCCTTCCACCTTTGTATAATGTACATTTGAGTGGTGGAACGAGATAGAAATTCTAGTATAGCAATAATTTACGAAAATTGTGTGAGCGATAAAGCGAAATGAAATCCACTTGCAGATTTCACGTATAAAATCAGCGCAGAAATTCACGCTTGCCTGTTTGCTTAATTTTCCTCGTTTGATGGCATTGTTGATTGGGATTTGAATGGATTAGAGTTGATGGTTTATTCTATCATAGATTCAGTGATCACTTAGAATTAGATTGAAATTTTTGGTGGTGTGTAAAATAGTTGAATTATAGTGAATGCGCATTCAATTCGCCATCTACACAATAAGATGAGTTTTGGTTTGAATAAGGAGATAATGATGACCGATCAAATCGACGGATGGAGTCGTTTGATTGGTGAACGAAGATTTCAGGCTCACGGCATCTGTGTGCACGATCATGAGATAACGTTCAACGAGAAGAAAGACTCGGCGATAGCGACAGTGGCGTGGATGATTATCTTCGGAGATGGTCTTCACAATTTTATCGATGGCATCAGCATTGGGGCTGCGTTCACTGAGTCACTGCTCGGTGGTATCAGTGTGGCGTTGGCTGTCTTGGCTGAGGAATTCCCTCATGAACTCGGTTGGATTTCGGTGTTTATTATGTATTTATTGTGACTGTTAGTATTTTGATGTTGATTTTGGTCAAAGATGTTATTGTGATTCAGGTGACGTTGCGATTCTGCTGAACGCAGGAATGAATCTGAAGCAAACGTTATTCTATAATTTAATGAGCACAGTAACTTGTTTCATCGGCTTCGTAATTGGCGTACTACTGGGCAGTATTGATTCATTTTTGAAGTGTATCTTCGGATTCTCCGGCGGAATGTTCCTCTACATTGCTCTTTCGTGTATGGTCAGTGAGTTCATCTCGTACTTTTCGCCTACCTTTTATTATTTTCATTGTAGTGTTCATATTTGGAATGGGAATTGCGATCAGCTCGTCAAATAAATGCTTGACAATATTCAGATGCCTGAAATGAAACGCACGATGGAGGAAGCGTTAGCGGTGAGTAGAAAAGATGCGTTTGTGGTGTTGTCGCTTCAGACGATCGGTTTATCGATGGGAACAATGTCAATGTACTTTTTTGCGCGTTATGGAGATCTCATCAATTTTGAATAGGTAAATTCCTATTCTCTCCCCTTAATTTCTTCTTTTTTTGCTCATTGCATGGCTTGTCTCGTTTGTAACGTTGTTTCTTTCGTTACTAAAGTGTAGCATTTTACAGTTCGGAACGATGAAAACAGTGTGGAAACGTCCCTTTTTGAGGGTTTCAAGTATTCTAATTTTATCAAATTTCCAGGCTTGCTGACCGCAGAGTTGTGTTGTTACCGGTGGAATCTCTGGCTTAGAAATTTCGGTCAGAGAATGGTATCCTTTCAGAATGTAGACTAGTTGATAGCCAGTCATTAATCGATAATCACTTGATCTAGTGAGCGTGAGTGTGCATCTTGCAATGAATTGATTCATCATCTAATTGAGCAATTTCAGTCTGACAGCTATGGAATTAGTCGACTTTTTGGTGATCATAATTATTGAAATTTTCTTTGCTTGCTAACTTGCAATGAATTTCTCCTGAAAGTTATACCTATAGAACTTAATTTATTTGCATATTGAATAATTTTTTATTTGTTCTTGTTTTTCTCGATTTGTTTTTATCACCCACAAAGGCCTGTTCTGTCAAAGTTATTCAGATATCTATTTACGTGTCTCTTCTTATGGCTCTATTTGGTATTGATGTTCGATTATGTTCAATTTAATAATGTTTAGAATTTTAACGTTTTGTTTTGTTTTTATACTGCTTGTCCAACGCAATGTGCACAGTTGAATTTTTTGATTAATTATGGGTGCGTAGCTGATTGAAATCGCTCATCTTCCTTTCGTTTTTTTGTTTATCGCTTACCAACAAGAAGCCTGACCCTCTGATTTGGCGTGCTTGTGTCCAGCAGAAATAAAAGTTTAGAGAGATGTTGTTTTCTGAAAATGAAGGAGATCTTTCATTGTCACTTTTTAACTATTCGCACGAGGCTAACGAGCCAACCGTATCCTTTCAACCAGGCTTGCGATTAAAAGTTATAATTTTGTGTTGATGTTATTAAAGATCAGCTGGTTCGCTGATTGTTTTATTGTTATTCGTCTATTTTGCAATCTGAATTTCGATTTTGAATTATTCAATTTAGTTCATTGCCCGGTTCTGTTATTGTTATTACTCAGTGTAGTCTTGAAACGGTCAATTTTTAATGTTCTTCACAATGTGGGATAGTTTTGTCGCATATTTTCACTGCGGATTTTTGTTATTTGTTTCGAAGGGAATTGCTAGTTTTCATACGGTTGTTATTAGTCGTTGAGACGTTTTCGTTGATTTGATTTGAACATTTCTTTTCTTCTGTTGAATTATTTTTTGTTAATTTTCGAAGTATTTAAACTTCCAACTTATAATTGAATTATATTTGAAGGTAATAATTGACGAATGGTAATTACTAGATACGATTGATTGTTGTTTCGCATAATAATTATTCGGTTTTTGTTTCGCATAATATTCATAGCTTATCGAGCTCTTTTGTTTGTCTCTTTCTTCTTTTCATTATAACGAATTGATATCACATAAACATTTTCTCAATAATAAATCTAATATTTATTGATAAATAATTTGTTGTTTCAGTCTATCGAACGAACGCATCAAAGACTCACTTGGAATATAGCTGTAAAAAAACAGTTTAACTTGAACAAAAGTGACATGTGTTCGGAACGTGATAACATGTTGATGGAACTCGTAAAGACTGGAAAACACTTCAAAATGTTTTGCACGAGTCTTTTATGAAAAGTTTATATTTCTTTTGAACTGTGCCACGAAACGTGACGAAGAACACGAAAAGTTGAACGCATATTAACATCGAAGCGCATTAAGAACTTGAGCTTTTTTATCTTCACCGAGTAGTACTCGACTTGCATCACCACTTATCGCATTCAGTTCATTTCTGTAAAGCGATTAGAACCGTTTGACCATATTGTATTTGATCATTTTGAGATATTTTATCAAGAAAGTCACAAATTGTTAGATCGATCAGATTTGGTCACCGTGTTTACTGTTACGTGACGGATGATCAATGTTCTCGGTTTATCAGTTAAGTTAGCTCAAAGTTTAGTAAGCTAGTCAGTTTTATTGGTTTGGTTGAGTTCCTTATCAGTTCAGTAAGCTTAAATGCTTGCTGTTGTTGCAATTACAAGATGTTGGAAGATAGGCTTGACTGTGCTTGAAACTAGTGTGGTGCGGGGATCGGGGAATTTCAGAGACTCTGTCTCCAAATCCCCGTACCCGACTTTTTTCGAGCCTACGATATTTTCTCAGTCCTTGACTGGAGAATTTCGCTCCCGATTTTCCCCATCTCCGCACCACACTAGTTGATACGGAATTAAAATGATGTCAAACAAACCTGTTGAATGGATCGGCTATACCTGCAACAACAGTTAAGACGTTCGGTAATTTGTTCAGAATGTCGGACGCTTCATTGACTCGATCATACGAAAAGCCATCGGTAAGCACCAAAACAGCCGTTCGCTTATCGACACGTCTTTTCTCCAATGCACTTATCGATAAGTTCAGTGCTGCACCCGTTGCGGTTATTCCGCTGTAGAATGGCAGCCCTTAAATGGATTCCATCAGAAATATTTCACAGGTGTACCACAAATTTGCTCATGCAACCAATCGACGACAATCTTCACTCGAAAGAATGAGTCAATAATTAAATGAGATACGTTGCACAGTTCGAAGGAACTCTTGCTTAGTTGGTGCTTGATCCAGTGGAATTATCAATCGTTTCCGATATTTACTGCTGTACAAAATCAGACCAACCTTCAAATAAAACTTTTCAGTATCAATTGCTGTCAGAAAAACTTATACTGTCATTGATGCGAATTTGTTTTTGCTGTTATTTTGCTGCTTAGATTTGAACTTTTGATGTTTTTTCCGTAAACAATGCAATGAATCAATCAGTTTTCATCTGTGAATCCATTCGAGAATCACCAATCAACTATGACCAATATTCCATAAATGTATCAAACAAAGTCGAGATGATCAATTAGCCTGCATACATGTTGCGCGTTTGGATCTATATTAAGTTTATCAGCGATACCAGCCACATATTCTTTCTGATGTTCATAAAACCCTCTTATCGACCCCGATGCATCCAACACAAATAATATGTCTGATATTTCACATTCTGCTGTAACGCAATCAATTCATCTCTTTCGAATCGTTGTGTCATCGAATGTGCTGCCAGAATGGCAAAGGGAACAAGCACATCAATTGGTATAGACTGATCAAAAATTAGTCTGTCCGTTTGAATTTAGCAAACGGTAATCGGTTTCAATCAAGCTGGTCATTTAAGTGAAATAAATGTTTCTATGGTTCGGATTGATGTTGACATTGTTTTCTGAATCGTTTTTGTTTAGATTATAGATGATTTTTCGGTAGTAATGACAGTGTGTTTGAGTGTTTCAAGCAATAAAGTTAGTATTTTATGAGCACTCCTCGATGGTTTTTGTTCACTGGTTGCTGTTGTGAAGACTGGAACAGTGCGTAGTTTGGTTGTCGGTTCAGGTGTAGTGTGAGTGGTCGAGTGATCAGTGGTATCTTAACTTCATCGTCATTCATCACAAGCAGTTGATCGTTTGTTAAAGCAGTTCATTGGTTAATTCGTAGATGGGAGAAGTTTTTGAAATCAAGAATCATCAATTCCAAGATGAGCATTCGAGAGAGGTTTGCGAATTCAGAATAAACAATATCTAGGCATTGATGGTGCGATCTTTTGAGACTTATTCTTAGAATTTCGTTTAATCAAAAATGTTTAATAAGTTCCTCAATAAGCACAATTGTAAAAATGAAGCTTATTGGATTTATTCATTTTACAACTCACTTTGATCGCATCCACACATCCGATAGACTGAGTGAACGAAGTAATGATCTGAAATTTAGAGCAAACGCTACATTTTCGATGCATCAAAACATCAGAATTATGCCCTGACTGAAATATAGTTATGACTGAAAATGACTGAACAAATATCCATACCAAGGTTTATTGTATAGTCTTACATGTGATGTCGAATGTCAGAGTGTTCTTTCCCGAAACTTGTTGAAACGAAAAAAAAACATCATTAACTGCAAACGGTCTCAATATATTAAGAAAAACAAAACGAACTTACAAGCCTCAGCTTTGAATTTTGAACTCGAAAGCGATGAACTGGATTCCGATGCAATGACAGAAGCGATCAGTGACTGGAACTGAATTCGTGAAGTGGTAACTTAGCCTAAGCCTCCTTGTTATTATGGGTGATTATGTGGAAAATACTTCCAAATTCCTCATTCTTCTCGAAATGAATCCATTGTCTTCGTAAGTCGCCTCAACTTATTAGGCGATCTTGAAACAATTTGCCTTCGCCTTATAACGCTCCATTAGTGAAAGCTTCCAAATGTCGACAATTTGAGCATTCATTAACCATTATGCATATATAATAAATATGAATCAAGTATCAAAATATCAAAATACGAATAGATATGAAAATGGGAATGCTCTAACCAAGCATAAAATAACTGAATGACGCATAGCAGCTGCCTGAAACATCGTTGCTTGATGACGACAAAACACACGATGAACTTCAATTTGTGTTCCACTCTGGAGTCGTTCAGTGAAAGCTGATGCAATGAAGAAACAATAAAAGAATCGCACTGAACATGTTCAGGAAATTTTCGAGTATCAGGTTTTTGAACGAAAAAAATTACGAGTGGTATCGATAAAAAACATCAAAACTGTTATCAATCATCAATCTGAAGTTTAATTTGCAATTCACATTTTTTACTTAATTCTTACATTAGTTAGTCAATTATGGTTAGTAACAAGTCAGTTAGAATTTTTCCACGTAAAAATTCGACTAAACTATTACTCCTAATCACATTCGAATCTTTTTTCGATAAATCACACTTCCCTTTCGTTACATGGTCACTTTTGCAATGAAAGTCTGCTGAAAATGTACGGTGAAATGACACTGGTGATATGGATGGAACTAGAGATGAATCTAGGGAAAAACAGGGCTCGAGAGCTAATGAGGATAACGGGTGCAGGATCGGGGATCAAGAAGAACTTTAATGACCTATCTTCAGTTCTCTCCTGAGCATTAATGCCTGAGCTCAAGTACCAGCAAAGTTTTTTTGGCTCACACAAAAAAATCACAGAAGCATCCGGTAGCCGACTGCTGAGACCTGCATGGTTATTCTTCCTGGAGGTTGAGCGGAACGAAACGAATTATACAGCTTGAGCAAGAGCCTTGACCGACACTTCAAGAAATGAAGAGGAGCGCATATCAATGAGCACCTCAGCGCTAGTTGAGATAGCTTCAATAAAATAGCTATATCTCGTCAAGTAAGCAAAATCGCCCGACAAAATATATATTTTCCTAAATTCGGAGATTCTGCTCGATCGATTGGCGTGAAGAAATTGATATGATACTGGTCAAAGCTGAGGGTACGGTAGGCTTGAATGAGCTAACCCCTACAACCTCAGGAAAATAACTATATCTCCTTGTGAAGACAAAATTTTTCGGCCAAGTTCTCATTTCTAGAAAGCAGAGATTCTGCTGGATCGAACGATGTATAAACATCAATATGTTACCGGGCAAACCTGAGAAGACGGTAGGCTTGAATGTATCAAACCTACATTTTTACACTAATGTGTAATGTCTATTGCGATCAAATGCCGCAGGCAGCGGATAAATTTTGAGAAATGTGGAGCTGGAACTTTTGAAAATGCGGTTCCGGATCGATTTCATTATGTTTAATGTCATGCTTATTAGCATCTGGCTACTTTAATCACTCTTCATACAATACTTTCAACATTAAACACTTCTTTGTCTCCGTTAATTTGCCAGTCAAAAGAAAAATTTGACATAGATAAACCAAAGAAAAGCTCAAAGGTCCTTGGGTCACAGTCATGTAACTCCAAATGAAAATTGTTACGCAGCTGGAAGGCGCGAAAAACGTGATGACAATCTCAAGTGGTTTCGACTTGTCGCATTTCTGTTGTCAATTCAATTTTAAGGATCGTTTTCATGAAGCTGTCACAAACTACTATTCTATGAAAACAATGTTTTTAAAACAACGAAATTCACTCACAAGTGAATTTTTTTCACAAGTGAAGTGGAGAATGTACCCAGCATGCACTGTGCAAAAATACCTATCTCAACTTTCCAACAATCCAGAACAATGTGCTCTGAGGTTATTTGAAATACTTTTAAAAATGTGCTTTTCGGTAATAGTTTCATCAACTGAATTGATGATATGAGTGCCTTAGGAGCTCATGAATAAGCACGGAATTTGATTATCTTATTATTAACTCACAACAACTTTAGATGTTGCCGTAATTTGCTGTTAACTTCACTTTCCTCCTCATAATTGCTTTACACGAAAACGAGCATGAAATGATGTTTAATCCTGAACCACAACCTGAGTTAATGCTTTCCTCATTGGAGTCGGTTTCATCTTCATCATTTGGATACTTGACGAGTGGCTCTTCATTCGGATATCATTTGGTTATTATTATTATCATCGTAATTATTTTGATAAGCATCAAGCACCTTATTTCTAGAATGCGCTGAGCTTTATGAACAGTTTGACGTTAGAAATTAGAAATAGGAAGAAGTGGGTTGGCAGGAATGAATGTCCTCTCTATCGTGGTATTTGCACATTTTCCGCCATTTAGTTCTGTTGTCAGCTATCAGATTTTAGCGGCAGTTTCGGTATTTCCTTGTCATTACGCCTCAAGATATCTCGAACCAACCAGTTTCAACCTATTTTCTAGCGCTCTTTTAGATAGTTTTATATGTGACACATATGGCTTCAATTGCTTCAGTGAATTAGCTCAATATACTTTTGAAAACCGTTCTTCGATTTACGCTCTTCGATAGAGTTTACATTCAAAGTGTTCGAACAAACTCTGTTCGTGAACTGAGCTTGCACTGTAATATCAGTGAACAATTGCATGGCAAAATATGTTTATTAAGGCTAACTAGTTAGTCAACACCAAAGTGTGAGTGTTTTATGAATGCACCTTACGAATTTGATCAGACTCTCGAGCAAATCTAACTTAAGACGGAGAAGATCTCGATCTGAGTTGTTCTCGTAATCGGCGAACACCTAAAATACTCACTCATTTATCTGGAAGAGTGAAATGTATGGCAGTAGTTACGAATAACCATGAATGTCCTTAACACATAACTGGATTTCAATGGGACACAACCATTTTGCTGATTTTGAGCTCAAGTTATAAAACATGCTACTCATGTTTTTAACTTGAACTCAAAAAAATTCTGATTGTGAGCATAGTCTCGAACGTTTTTTTCAGCTGGAACTGTCATTTGTTCGAATGAAATTTAGTTTTGGTTGGATTGCTGTCCACATATTTTGAACTTTGGCAAAGACGAATTTTCTTACTTAAATGCACACATTAAACGTGCGCGCGTAATTTTATCCGTTGAAATGTTTTTGTTTTGAGAGTTACGGCGAGAAGTTTGAGGTGTTTTTGAGAATATTCGTTTCTGGGGTGGTGAAATTATTTAGTAAATGATTGCTGCTTTCCTATATATTGTTCGCTATCGATAATTCATTCGTGTATTTGAATCATGGTGAAGTTTTTCAATTTTATTCATGCAATTGCTAAGAAAGCAATGATTAGACTGTATTAAGACTTCGCTTGGCTGATATTGAATAGAAGTATCGATTCATGTACACTTGTGATAATACCGACATCTCAAAAAGTAAGTTTATCTTTATTAATTTACCCTGAAATGTGTACGTTCTTGGTGTATTGCATGTAAAACTAATATAGGAGATGAACCAAAGGAATGTTCATCGTCAGTGTCCACTTCTGAAAGGCAAATGGAAGAAGAGAGTGCTGATCAACCCAATGACGAGATAAACGAGGTGGCACTGGCTCTAGATGTGTCGTCTCGTGAATCTGCGTGGAAGCCAACGAATGAAAGCATTCGAATTGTTGAGGCCATGGCTAATGATGGTTTGTCGTTTCGTTCGTTCTTTCTTAGCTTTGAACTTGAGTGGCATTTAATACTGCGTAATATTTAACTCAATTAATTCCATCACAAATTATATAATTCTAGGTGCATCACCTCGACAGGTTGTCGAATCATTGCTGCCGAATGTAACGTTGCCAGAGGACATATCCAATGAAGAGCTGTGTCGTATCATTCAACAAATTATCCACTCTGATCGACCAAAGCGCGATAAACTTTTGAATTATAACACATTTAGTGATGCCGTTGAATTGCTGAAAAGGTATGTACATCACATTGTAATTCTATTTAATATGCTGTTTTGATTCATTTCCGAATAATTTTAATTTTTTGCTTTATCTTTCTAGAAGTCAACATATTTTGGTATTAACCGGTGCTGGAGTGTCCGTTTCGTGTGGAATTCCTGATTTTCGTAGTAAAGATGGCATTTATGCACGGCTTCGCGTCGATTTCCCAGACCTGCCTGATCCAACAGCAATGTTCGACATCAGTTATTTTATCCGCAACCCAAAACCCTTCTTCGAATTCGCCAAGGTCTCATTAGTTATATTGAATCTTATTTTAGTCTGAGCATTACATTTCGAGTTTTGTAAATCTTCGATCTTTGGATAGGTGTTAGTTATTCATGCTTCTCTTCGTGAACAATGGACATCGATGTTTAATCGGTACTCATCATTCAGGAGATATTCCCTGGACAGTTCAAAGCTTCCATATGCCACTATTTTATCAAAATGCTTGAAACGGAGGGTAAATTATTGAGAAATTACACGCAAAATATCGATACGTTGGAGCAAGTTGCTGGTATCACGCGAATCGTTCAATGTCATGGTAAGGTTTAGTAAATTATGATGTATGATGAAGAAATGTCTTATTGTCATGGTAAATTTTAAAAAAATTGAATTATATGATGAAGAAATGTCTTATTGTCAAATTTAACTGTTTTAAAGTGAATTCCACTCCAGTTGGTGTACTCGTTGGATTTTTCAATTCGAACGAAACCATTTTACCTTAATCCATATAGCGGAAGCCCTTCGATAGGCCATGATCACCTCTCTACCCCTTATGCTAGATGAACTTACTATTTCCACATATAACGTTAAGGGGAAATCGAAAACAATCCTCGTTGGCGTGTAAGAAATTCATTTTCTGAAATGAAATAAGTATTTTTTGAAGTTTATTTATCAGTTGCATAAAAAATATGAATCTCAGCAAGGAAAGCAATATCAAAGCATTCCTTAAAAAAATGATAAAGTTAAAATTTATCAATAAGTTCACTCATACCCGCAATTAACACCTTTCCTGTCCTCCGTCGACACTCTCATAACCTCAAGGGTAATTTAATGTCTATGAGAGATATTAATATAGAGCTCCTCATCAGAGTTGTATGATTTTCGAATCGATTTTTAAATTGAGTTGCGTAGTAATCGTTATTCTGCTATTTTAGGATCATTCTCGAAAGCCACTTGTCGACATTGCGGCTCAAAATTCGATGGAGATGTCATCAAGGAAGATGTTCTAGCGAAAGTATGATTCTTTCATTTTCTGATTCATTTTTAAATTGCGAATTATCTCTATATGAGGTTGGCATGTCGTGGAAACAGCCGATTTAGACATTAACTTTTGAATTTCTTGAATAAATTTTTGAATGAATATTTAACATTCAGAGAATAGCAATGTGCCAAGTATGTGGCGATCCAAAGGGTGTGCTCAAGCCGGATATTGTCTTCTTCGGCGAAGATCTGCCGGATGAATTCCATGATCGAATGGTCGAAGACAAAGACCAGGTATTGTAGTTGTACGATTGTCAGTGAATGATTCCTTATAATTTGAATGAAATTTCAGGTTGATTTGGTAGTGGTTATTGGATCATCGTTAAAAGTGCAACCAGTAGCGTTAATACCGTTCAGCGTCGATGCATCTGTGCCTCAGATACTCATCAATCGTGAGCCATTACCACACTATTCGTGTGACATTGAATTGCTGGGCAATTGTGACGATATTATCACACAATTCATAGTGGCTTTGGGTGATCCTTATACTCAGTTACTTGAGCATAGAGGTTATCGTTTCTTCATTAATTCTTATTTTCTTCTCATCTTTGCTTTATGTATTCTAGTTCATCCATCTAAATAAGAAATTTTTCCAGAGTCAGTGAGTGCTAACGAGCATAATGTTGCAAACGGAAGCGTTGATAATAGAGCACATCGAGATGTTCCATCATCACACATTGCACAATCGCGAAAACAGATCGATGAAGTTGAATTCAAGGTTTTTGATTGTTGATTATCCAACAATTATATTGTCAATTTAATCATCTGATTTTTGTTGTGATTGCTGTTTATTTGATATTTGGCTAATAGTTGCCACTTGTTTCAGCGTTTAATAGCTGAACCGGATATGAAAAAGGCACGAACAGACGCGAATGCATCACCGTTATGGGATGGAAGATATGTGTCTGTTGAGTCTAAACTTCCTCCAGATTCATTTCTCTTCGTTAGTATTCATATTATATTTCCAACTCCATATCCTACCATATCACACTAATATTTGCGCCTTTATTTGTTGCTGAACTGATGCCTTATGGGAGTCGTTAAGTTTAAACGAACGATCAGTTGCAGATAGCGCCGAATCGAAGTGTATTCCCAGGTGCAGAATTGTTTTATGATAAGGACGAGGATGTATTCTGTCAACTGAGACAACAACACTACACCTCATCGTTGTCATCTGTATCTGACTCGGAGTGTGAATCTGATTCAGATGAAGAGTCAGAATCCTTAATATCGCGATTCAACAGAACTCATTTTCGTCGCGTTCAGTCGTTGCCACCCGATCATCGCATCTCTTCAGATCATTGCCACAATGAAGGAGGATCACACTCAAAACGCTCAGCATCCTCACCAGCAAGTGGAAAAAAATTGGCTAAATTGAGTGAAGAGCCGCGAAATTTGGATCGACAGCAGCAACGAAGTCGTTTGATGCATCGAGTTCGGTATTTCAGTGAGGGTGCTGCCTATTCTCTTAGCGATGTTCTTCGAGCTGAACTGACACGTCATTAAGCAAATTTCTAGCTGGTCTATCGCTTATCTCGTTCAGCAGATACCTGCATAAGGATTGATTCTTCATTTCATCGCGTTCAAATGTTCATTCGATGCGAACATTTTGTTGACAAGAACGTTTCCGAAATGAATGACTTAAACGAGTACAAATGCATGCAACCGATGTTCATAAAATGTTGCTAAAATACTTTGATTTTGGTATTATTGTGTTGTTGGCGATTTTTATTGATGAATGTTGTAAGATTAGCATGACGAATAGTTATAATGATATGAAGTGTTTTTTGTTTATCAATTCTTATTTTTGTTCGTTTGTTTTGCTAAACATGAACTTTTCATACCTCTTCGGTAGAATCAGTGCGGTAAACGACGTCATTCGCGTACTTAGAGACGGATGGGGGGTTAGTTAACGCAAACCGAATATGGCTGATCGATTGAGCATTGTTCATTGGCCCCCGTTGAGCATTTCGCATTGTGTCGGTCAGTGGCCAATGAAATCGAAAAAGAAAGACTTTAGGCGAACATCGACGAAAACAGACAGTGCGATGCCCAAAAATTGCCTTTTCGGTGGTCACCGATAGAATGCGAGGTTGAGTTTGATGGCCAGCGAAAGAAAAGATCGTTCGGTTCCAAATTCTAGTTGCACTTCATTGCGCCAGTTGTCAAAGGAAATAAATCATACAACATTCCAGTTACTAGTGCATGTCGAATGATCACTACCGAGAATTTATTTCATACCTCTCAGTGATTACATCCATTCCGATTTCATTGCACCCTCTTGCGTTTCACTTCGTTCATATGGTACTGATTCCGCAAAGCAATCAAACATTCAAATCGCGTTTTGTTTTTGTCACTTTCAATTGATTCTGTTTTTTTTATGGAATCCTTCATCGCATGTTATCGTTTATGTGTTACGGATATTTCCATTTGTTATCCAATCGGATTTTGTGTTTTCATTTCAGTCCATTCTAAAGTGTGCACCCATTTTGCCGTTTTGTATTTGTTCTCATTGTCAGCAGTTCGTTTTTGATAGTTTCGGCGTCCGAATACGTATCTTCGTGTAACCACTTTCCGTTGATTTGCATTATCATCATTGTTTCATTATTGTTACCATTATAAACGATATTATCGTTGCTGATGTTACTATGACTAAAGTTTTGTTTTTATCATTGTTCATTTTATATTCGTTTTTAAAGGAAGTGTCTTAAATTTGGAAACAAAAATTGTGTCCTCTAAATGGCGAAGATTATTGTAAACAATGAAGTGAACAAATTGGTTTATATGTTTCGCTTAAATGATGTATTAATCATGAGTTCATAAAGCTGCTGATCGTAATGAGACGAGTGAAATTTTTTAGAATTTTATTTGTAATCGAAGTTTTCACTGAATAATTTGACTGCTGATTTGAATCAATTCAATATTCGTGTTATTGTTCGCTGATTGCTCCAAATTTTTGCATTTGGATATACTTGATAATTGTTGATTATTATTGATAATTTGACATTTTACGATATTCTTTGACATTTTCTTATTTCGTCGTGTTTTTAGATTTTCATTTTACGATTGATTTTGTTTATTTACGTGTTAATTAGGTGGACTGGTGCTTGCTTTTTTGATGTAATGAGATGGAATGGAATTAAAGAAGCGGTCAGGGATTTATAAAGATTTGTAATGTGGTTTATTATAGTTGGACATTGAGACGTTTTGTTCAAGTTTTGTTTCGATAGTCAGTTTTCAAAAGGTATTTATTACAAAATGTTCAAACAAAATGAAACAAAGTGAGAAGGCATTCGATGAGCGAATCGTATTTCACATAAATTTTGGTGTGGTGTGTGCAGTTAGTTGATAAGTTATACTGTAGAAAGACAACATTCAGTTTAATCGTTTAACGTTACTTAGATACAACATTGGAAATAACTTGGTAATATTATCTTTCAATCACATGATTATACATATTGTTCAACACACTGAAAGAAACGTTTGCAAACAAACAAAACACAAAAAAAGATCACAACCTAAACCCAAATATTATGATCGCTGAAGATAATTGATGAATAAATAATTGAATACGGGCCCGTGATCGATGCGTTCACCTAGCGAAATTCAATCTGTGAAGGTATTTTCATTGGAAAGCCGAAATGAATTCATCAGATAATGTCTAGAAATTACTCGCACATTGGTGTGAAATTACTAGTGGCAATCATCTGCGTTAGGCAGTTATGGCTGCGGTCCTGATTGGAATGATTCGAAAGAAAAGGAGAACGAAATATGAAAAATAAGTGGATTGAGGTTGTTAAAAAGACCTATCGATCAAAACTCTGTAATCGTATAAGCAGGTCCTCGTAAACTTTGTGACCTAGTGCTGGGCGCATTATTCTTGTTATTTGATACGACTGTCACCGGCGAGAGTGTAGTTTCACAAACCGATTTCGCACGACCATTCATATGCAAACGTGCACCCGTATCCAAGCCGTCCCCGTTCCCACTGCCATTCCCACTTTCCGGGCCTAATCGTAACCTCAACGTTGATCGTGTAACATTACGAATACGTTCATAACGACGTCTGAATGGCATCAAAAGCAGCTGACGGAATGCACGTCGATATTTTTGACTGTATGCAATATAGATCAATGGATTCAGTGAGGAGGACAGCAGTGACAGCCACTGGAAAATGGGTCGTAGCACTTGAGATGCGAACTGGAATGTTGATGTTTCGTGATCTTTTGACAGATAGAAATAGCAGTAGATACCTGAAAAATTTTGCAAAATTATCCGGTAATGCTTAATGTGATCATTGAATTATCATGCAAAACGCTTTGTTTGGTGGTGGTGAGGTGAAGGGGATTGGCTGTGAGTGCTTTTGCTTCATTAATATTTTAGTTGAGTTGTCACGGTTGCCTCAGGCAACGCTCTGTTGACTGAATTCAAATCCGACGACTTTAGTGATCAATATTGGTGTTTTTTTGATTTATATTTAATGTAATCGCAGAAGTATTCTCACAATCAGTGTTTTGCATATCAATTGAACGCTCTCAATTGAAGAGTTGCAATGACGAAAGCTGATGAATACTGACTGAAACTGAGCGATGCTGCTTTGTCAACGATTTAATCAATTCTGATATCTTTGTGGCTAATTGCACAAGAACAGTAAAGTTTTGTTTCAATCACATTTGTCCAAATGAGGATCAACTTTAATGTAGACTTATCGTTAGCCATAGGCTTACACTTGAACTCGTGCTTAAGTTTGATTTCATTCTCTCACTTACAAGAGGCTAACTAAATTTGCGTAAGTGCAGAATTTAATTTTGGATTTACGCGAATTTAATTTTCTCATTTCATCCAACTTTTACGAGCCACAACCAATGCCAACGACGACCATTAAGACAGCATTTGCTGTGCGTCATCGCAGAGCAGATGTATTTAATTAAGTGTCAGCAAGTTTAATTCTCTCATAAAAAACTCTGAGTCTATCAGCAACACTCTTGTTTGGTCTTTAATTCGATTTCCCAATTCGAAGCGCGGAAACAGTTGCATTAACAATTCACGCAAATTGTTCATGCAAAAAGACATACCCCACATAAAAAGTTCATTCGAGAAAAGAATTCGACTCAAAAATAACCGCAAGAGTCTTTTTTTGGACTCGTGAAAAGTCAATTGAGCATCGTCAAACCCCGAAAAAAAATCGAGTGGCTCGATCGATATTTTCCACGCCGTAATCACATCGTTCATTAATTCCTCTACCTTTTCATCACAACTCGAGCGTATAAAAAGGCACTGTCACTCCTTAATAGCTCACTAATGCTTTGATTTCTGATGTTTATTGGAACGACTTTATGTTGGAACGAAAAGCTCAGTCAGGTGTTAGCGAGAAATTACCGACGTTTTCTGTCAACCGTAAACTAGAAAGTTTCCTGGCAGATCTGAACAAGGTGCGTTCCATGGATCATAGTCTCATAAGATTCACCAGAAAAAATAACGTGGCACACGTAGACATAAAATACTGATGTTTCTGATGTGATTTATTAATGCTGAGATTAGGCATAACATCAAATGTGGCAGCATGCAGTCTGTTGTTGCATTTGAATAATCTAATTTATCGTCCTTTCCAGAATCGTTTCAAACTCATATGACAAAGAATTGTTCAGTTTGCGATAGCAACTTGTTGCTTGTGGGCATTTGAGTGTTGTTTCGTTTGATTAATGGCGGCTGATGGTTCTATGGAGGGAAGTGCGAACTGGTTAAACTCATAGCAATTATAAAGTTTGATGGATGAACTGAACAAGTTACCGTATAGTGGAACCCAGCAGAATGCGAAAAGAATGATCACAGTGAGCATCATATGAGCAACTCGGAGCTTAACTCGCTCGTCGCGAATCTGAAATTCACAAAAAGTCTTCTACTCGTTAACTTCATCAAACACATCAGTTAGTTCAAATGAAGCAATAATAATCATTCAGTATGCATTATTTCTTCGAATTGAAAACGAATGTTAGTGTGTGTGTAAGCAAACAGTCAATGGAATGAGTAATAATTACATGAGCGTCGACCGCAAGACTACGATGATTCGAGACGGTGATGAAGATGAGTGTATAGAAAACAGAAATTAACGCGAAAGGAACAATGAAAGCAAGCAGTAAATTAACGACGATGAAATTCCACGTTTCATCTCGCGTCGAAATACACAGTCTGGCCACAAGTGTTCCGTTCGGTGGGTCTAGTACAAACGATATCTGCAATATGATAATCCTCAACAAATAATAATACTCAAATGAAACACAACCAAAAATTCCTACTTCATCATAAGCGGCCAGTGTCGGTGCAGCCAGAAGACCACTAACGATCCAAATACAAGCAATCACATACAGTGTCCATCTTGAATCCCAGACCGCATAATTCATCGTATGACAAATCGCTAGGTAACGATCTGCGGTCACGGCCACTAATGTGAATATTGATGCGCATGATGTGGTCGAATTGATCCAAGTGGAAAGCTTGCAACCGGCAGCACCTAATTGCCATTCTGAAATTCGTATCCTATTCAATGCATCCATACTGGTGAATCACTAACACTACTAGATGGTTATCATGCCTCAATTATCTTGCTTCCTGATCGATGCTCGATATCGTCATGTGATTTTTCTTTTGTCACGTTAGTTTTAGGTCATCAACACGTTGCGTAATAATTTATTGATTCAGAATCTCTCAGCACTTCAATATCAAGATCGAAGATGCTTGAATGAAATAGAACGATACTATGCAATTAATCTGTCTTTGACTGATAACACAGCATAATATTTAAATGGCAATGATAGTTCCGTTGAAAATATAAATTTTGATAGACAATCCAATGATTCTCGTATTCTGTGCCTTCTTCAGCCATACGGCGTCAAAAGACTTAGGTGACTGCCATCCCCGTCCCCAATATGTCACCTATTAGAGATCAATCAAAAGAACACTAAAACTTATCCAGTGATTAGAAAGTTTTTTGGCAATATTTCTATGCTGATAATAAAGACATCATTTTCTCCTGTGCTGATAAAGCAGTAATGGACACTTTGCAAATGTTATGGAAGATATCTGATAAATTCGATCAATAAGGATTTGCAAATCAACGACATCTTCGATTCTTTCCAAAAAGGAACTACTGAGTTGGTGGGAAGGATAGAAAAGAGAGGGCAGAAAACGCTTTTAATGACAGATATAAAAGCATTCTGACATTCGGATACCTCTCAAACGAACAACAATTCACTTACGGGCACTAGTTCAAGAAAGCATTGAAAAATAGCTGAGAATTTCTATGAGTAAACGCAAAAGTTCCTAACATAAAGTTAGTTCTTTTTCATGATAACACATCGTCGTAGGAACCGTTTAGTAAAGTGTTGGAAACCATTGCTGTTGCTTAATTAAAAGTCGTTTGAAAGTTTCTGAGTGAAAATACACTCACGTTGGTAATATTCTATTGACAGTAGAAAGATATTAGAAACTGTGATATTCTCCAATATGCTACTAAACGGATTCAATCCGACGTTTCAAGATCGTTCAAAGATCCGAAAATATTATGTTGAATAATGATCGTTCATTCATGTTTGGATCACCATTACGCTACGCTGTTCATTAGAGAAGAAATAAGCAGCTTTTGATATGATATTGATTCGCTTGATCATAATTCAGTAACGTTCTCATTGTACTTCTTCAATTGGTTTGCTAATTTCGTCAATGTGTTTACCAGCAATGCAGAATTATTCATGTCTGCGATTCACACATTGCATTTTGTGGATAAATTGGTTAATGCATAGGTCTAATTTTGAGAGCGTAAGTGTATTATTATATTAGTTAGGGAAGTATTATATTATTGCTTTATTTGCAAATATTCGTTGAATATCTTTCACCGTTCAAACCAAAAATGAAGTTTCAGAACGAGTTGCATTGAATAGTTGACATGGGGAGCAGTGGGTATATGAGCATTATTCTATGTGAGCATCCATCTTGTGTCCATCATTGTACGCTTGCTTATTGAGCATTGAAATGGATGAAAAGAAGTTAATAATGATGATTGTTCTTTAAAAGCATCAACTGTATACATCTGGGACGAACAAGTTAGTTAGTGGCAATAGCTGGCATTCAAAGGCTAGTGCATAATTATCATCCAAATCAGGCGGATGGCATCCTTCTGGGTAGTAGGCAAAGTGTCAGTTGAAGCAAGCAAAAAGAAGCGAATACTCATGGGCATATTGTGTTTGGTGATCTTGTCGAGCAGAAGGCACTCACTCATCACCATTCAAATCAGTGTAATGTTAGCGATGCAGTCAATTTGACAGTTGAAGTTCATTTGTTTGCCTATCAATAATCTAAAAAGATAAGGCTTGTTGACTGTTGTTCGGGGGCACATAACACACATCTTCAGAAAGATGCTGATGGAGTTGTGTATCGTCAGTGACGAACGATTGATTCTGAATCGATAATGACAACTACATTACAGCCCATCCAATACGCATTTATCATCACTATCTACTGAATAGACAATCTGGCAATGCTGTCATTCCTTCTTTTATCATCCATAAACTGCCCTCATAAATCTAATCTCATCTCTTTTGCAGCTCATTTATTACAATTACAATTATTATTGCTTCCGAAGGTTGTGTTGAATGATCGTTAAAAAGTGATCAAAGTTAATCGACGATCAACTAAACAAACCAGCCATGCTTCGTTCAGTTAAGCGAGTGAGTTCTATTAATGCAACAAAATCTTTCCTCTCACTATCAAAAATGTTTGATGAACACACTGAATGTGAAAAACCAAGAAGCATTTTCATAACATACTCAATCAAGCTTCATGATGCTCATTATAAGATTGATAGCTCAGGTGTATGGTGGCTAGCTTGGCTGATCTTCTATATTAACTTCGACCACCTTTCAACGATCATTCAACATAATTTTCGGAAGCAACAATCATTGTAATCACACAAAATGCGCCTCAAACATGCACTCTCAAACACACGACCGAAGCTAATTCCGCTGAATGTCAGTTCGGTTTTACCGTAATTCGTTTTTCGTTAAAATTGTCGAAATTAGATTCTATCGGATTCTAAGCACAACAAATTTGAATTTTTGATTGGAAAAGTGGACTTTCGGACGAGCGAATATGAATTCCATCGGATTACACCCAAGTCAAAATTTCTTCTGGTTGCTTTTGCTAATACAAATGATACAAAATTCATCATTCATTAATCTAGTGTAAACAGTACTAATTGATTATCTGCTGGCTAGACGCAAACGTAAGTGCTTGTTGATTTGCTGGAATGTGAGGATGAAATTTGCCTTTAAGCGAGAAATGAATTAACTAACGTTGAGCGCTTATCTTGGGAATATGTTCGATTCAATTACTAATACTGACGATGCAAACTGGATGAACGAATCCAGAAAATAACGAAGGGATTTCGCTCAGAATGAGATACTGAAAGTTTTTGTGAGTATGGATGCGATAGAATCGAGCAGGAATAACATTAGCACTACAAGAATGAAGGTGATGAATCGCAAAAAGAACGGTCGGATGTGTGAATGTTCACATGAAATGAACAACAATTAGAGTCAGTAAACCTCGAAGCAATTCATTGAAATAACTGTAGAGATTCGCTACGAGAACTGTTCAGAAGCAATCCTTTAATAGCAATTAAAATGTGTTCATCTTAATTCTGTAATGTTAATGAAGAAACAAAAAACGAAATCTCTTTATAATGCACTTATTTGTATTTTTTAGGAAACTTTGCAAGGCTCAATGAATGCAACGAAGCTACTCAACAATCTACTTGACCAAATTTTTTTGTTTACTACAGCCTCGCTACCCGCTTGTTTTAGTGTTTTGCATTGACGAATACATCAATCTGATGACGGCATTACCGACAAGTTATTATTGCTTACATTATTCAGTGCACCATTATTATCATCGTTATCTGTATGATTATTGTTATTACTGAACGAATGAAGTCTTAATTTATGAGTGTCGATAAATCCATGTTGGTGGTTATAGAACTGACTGTTTTTTGAACTGAGAGCAGGTGCGTTTGTAATGTGCGAAAATTAAGGAGTCCGTTGAAACGAATCCATAGCTTCAATTGCATTCGTTGCTTTTCAATTGGCTTGCATCTTTTGCCTCAGTTCAAAGTGAGCGATCTGCTGAGTTTTATGGGCTGGGAGGTTCGAAGGGAAATATCGACTGCCGAGTGCTTGCAATGAAACGAACGGTTTGCGATGGATCGAAGAACAACTTCAAATATGAGTTCAGATAGGAACTGAACACCGAAACATGAAGTGACCGTAGTGAATTGAATCATTGCGCATGATTTATTGTTGATAAACAATCGTTTATTGAGCGATATTCATTGAACAAACGAATTCGAAGTATCCTTTCTGTGTCCATCTTCTTTCTTGACAAAACGCTAACATCATTATTTATTTATTATATTTATTCAAGCCATTGAAACAAAAGGAACAGTAACTAATAATGTAGTTTTTTTCACGCTCACAAATCCGACTTTAAAAATGAGCATCAAGCTATCAGAATTTATCAATTCCTTCATTTTTAGGTTTTTCTTAAAGATCAATACCTTTCATAAATCAGCATTCAGAATTATGAACTCCTTGATTTAGATTATAAAACAGTAAGACTTAGAATAATTCTTAAGGTGATGTGAAACGAAAACTATCATAAAGTGAAGTTGGAGATTCATCATTAGGGAAGCGAGATTGTTTCAGTTTTATAGATCATTTCAGTTTTATAGATAACGCCATAGAAACCCAATCATTGTATGTCATTACTAAGTATGGTATCGTTTGTTCAGCATGAATAATTAAGCGGTAAAATGACTCATAAAGTGCTCGAAGCGTTGAATATTTTTTTGTGATGAGTTATTTATCTATAAATAATCTTGTGTATGTGTGTACTTTTCAGGATATAGTTCAATTACTTTGGGGAATTAGATCTGATCTGAATGAGAGAATTTATTGGATTGAGTGGATTCTGATTTGAGGCATCACTTATAGCATCATAAATGCGAAACAAACCAAAAGTTTGAGCCAAATATCAAAAATAAGGTGGTTGACACCTGCATTGTTTTATGAAGCCTTCATGCACCTTTCCACTGATGATCAACCACAATGGCTGAAATGGTCAACTGTCGCAATCGAACAGCGCGAATCCATCAAGCACGATGTGTTTCCTCGGCGTAAAAGCAGCAGCAGCACAACATTATAACATCATTAAAGCAACGCCACTCAAATCATCTATCTTATTCATCTATCACTATAAACCACACCCATCAGTCCAAAGCCAACAATGTTCAAACGATAAATCTAAAATTTCGGCATTCGTCTTACTATCATCACTGATTGCGGTTATACTTTTCACAGAACCTCTTCACTCTAAACCCAATCAACGATCACAGCAACGATAACAACAATAATAACAATATCACCAAACGATGTTTAATAATGATTTTAAGATCAGATTCGATGCTTAACAGGGCGTAAATCATTCCGCTGAATGCAACTGATTACTTGAAAGCAATCCGTTGCTTGCTAGGTCATCACCAATAAGCGGCAACTTCACTTATCATAAATTATCATCAAATGATGAACGCCCTAATAACCTGGCGAGTAGAAGATGTTTTCGGAGCTATCTGTTGACCAACGCGCTAGGAGACTTTACTGCGCTACCGGCGAAAGATATTTATAGGCATCAGTTGGCCAAATATGTGCCATTGCTTCAGGTGGATTGAATATTGGCTGATTTCCCTCAATGTAGTCGTTTATGTGAGGACATCGCCACCATAACTGATCATAAATTCACGCAGTGATTATTGCTGCTAATACTTTCGCTACTATTTGATTGGCATTGGTATTTTCGTAAATTTTTACCACAATTACCAACTATGTCCCAAAAATATCACAGAAATGCGCATTAGAACGTTCGTTCGAATATTAATGACCACGTTTTAAATCACATTCATCCATTCTGGTCTTCCGGACTATCGCATTCAGTTGCGATGAGTCATGCACCACCACTCAGCATTATGACCTTTCCAGTGGAGTCTGTCCTACTGATTGAGAGAGAACGGGTGAACAAACATGAAAAAAACGAGCAAGTTTTAAGTTTTAGTGGGAATAGATGATTGAAGATGCCATCGGATTATGCAATGTCAACATATTTACACATAAAATATTGCCGTTAAAGGATATACCATTTACATGTCATTTAACACAGACTGCAATGAGAGAAATCTGTATTGGATACGAAAGCAACAAACACGTCAGTTCAGCAGCGATAAATATGGATGTCAATGAATCGAATTAATGAGAATATATTTTTTATGAAGGTACTATTCATAGAGGACTGATTCTCTGAATGAGTGGACGCATGAGCTCATTGAATTGAAATGATAACTTTTATTCGATCAACGTTTTAACATTGTTTGATGACCACCATTCTAACTGAGCATTTTGAAGAAAAAAACTGCATTGTTATCATACTGTTTTATCGTATCCATTTTAAATTAACTGCGTTGATGTATTATTCTGCACATTCTAATTCTAATTCACTATACCTAATACATCCAGTTATTAAAGCTTTCAATTCCGTCAGAAGTATTCGATAGATGCTTTTGACGTTCATTGCACTTCAATTAGACTGGTAATGAAATATTATCAGTGAAATATGAAATAAGGCATTCCAATGAAACAGACTGAAATATTCAGTAGACTGATACACCTGCCGAACTGTTCAATTGTTATCTTGAAATAATAGTCAGACTTTTCCAGTGATCAATAAGTTGGTTCGTTGAATTTGTTAGCTTACCAACCACTTTATGAGCGTGATTCAGTAATTTTTGCAGCGAATTGAGCTGACGACACAACAAGTTTCCAAGGAAAATTTTTGAGTTAGAGCTTTTCTATTGTGTAGATGTTTCATGACGGTTTCATATGATCATCGCTCTTTTTGCTTTCTTTTTCATCTGTTTTCGCTGTGAAATATTTCGAGCAATCACATTTCACAATCTTTGATTCCCGCAAATCCGAGGTTTTGAAAGTAAACTGAAGCACACGATTTGTATTAATTACGATAAACGTAAAGGATTGATAGCGATCACTGAATGCTTGATTGAAACAGGCAGAAGAATGACGTTGTGAACGATTGTTTAAAAATCTGAACTGATTTGAGAACGACTGAACGAATTCCAGTAACTGAATAGGTTAAATTTTGAGCATAGCCCTAGCTGATGGTCCAAACAAAAAGTTGCAATAACTGCTCATCGTCCCCGTCTTGTTCAAAGCGACTAATGCTGGATAAATTTCGCATTTTCGAAGCATATGAATGAACTAAAATGACATTGTCAATGCGATGTTCTTGCGTTGCAACATCGTATCTCACGCCGAATAGCCTCATGTTATATCCGGTGTCTTATTGTTCACGAGATGCTTTATACATATATGCATCTCGTAAATGTATGCATGCACATATACATATTTCCATATGTTCCGTCATTGGATAATCTATTGGAAATGGGATGCATTTCATATTGTATCGAATGAGAACGAACGATGGTGTTGAAAATGCATTTTCGTTTAATACATTTTACGTTATTAAATTATGTGATGATATAATTTATCTAGCATCATCGCATCAGCTCAACTCTGTCAACACTCAAATTCGCACATGCCAACTTCCACTGCCAGCATATTGCTTTTCCAGCAATATACCGCATGATGCTGTCATTTATCACATCCACAAAAGTTGGCGAACATCTGTCGGGAGAAGTGGTTTTTTAGAGGGTTGATATGCATGTGCAATGAATAAATGCATCGAATACACTTAAAATAGTCCAGATGAAGACAGTCGCATCTAATAGTCAAGAAAAAAAACGTTGAGTAGAGGACCGATTAAGAGATAGGCGAAGAAACTTCTTCGAATTTGTTTTATGATTAACCAACGACTTAACTAATCAAGTGACGTTTTTGCTCAGAACTGCATCGAGAGAGAACGTTAAATTGAAGTATTTTTCATCATCCCATTTATATGCGCAGGTCAAGTTTTGCGAACTTCGTTCGATTCAGTTATTAGCTTCGTTGAAATGTTCTATCGGAACAAATCTATCATTAATCGTTCCACTGAATCACCATATGCACACGCTCTACATCGCAAAACTTCTTTCATTTAACTGAAATATCCACTTTCTGATAGCCATTCCCATCATCTTTTCTCATATTTATCAGAGCAAACCACGGTGTACCTCAGAAAATATTGAATTTATTTCACTACCGTACAAATTTAATGCAACAGACATTTTTATAAACATCTGGACGCATCAGATACGTATATGGATGAAAGATCCACTGTGTGCACTGAGCGATGAGTGAAAATCACCCCTCATGAACGATTGAAGTTTGATGAAATGCATTAATCCATCAAAGTAAAGCGAAATTTTTTCGAGAAGTTCAGATGAGGGAATTATATTTGATAAGTTGATGTCCATAAATGCCATCCAATGATAAAATAGAGGGCAAATTTAACAATCTTTAAGCCTATAGGATTAAGCATTGTCAAATTGTTGGATCGTCGCTCACTTTTTTACGTAATTACCTCCTCTATTCGCCTTTTCGATACACTGAAAAGCCAAACATCATTCGTCCACTTCCGAATCAAAAACTTTTCAGCTCGAAATTTCAGTTTGATGTCATAACTATGACGACAAATATTCCATCTTCGTTTATGAGCGGATTCGCATGACATCGTTTGAATAAACCGGTGATAATAGCAGTGAATCATCGCAATGGATTACATTAGAGCCTAGGCTTAGGCTGCGACTCATGCAAGGGCTGAGCTATCCAATAGATAAACAGATGTTCCTATCATACCGGAATGAGGCATCCACTAAACAATTTGTTCATCTTGAGCCTCGGTCTAAATCTAAGCCCACATGTGACATATTCGATATTTCACTCGAATTATCGTCACTTGTATGAATATGATAATAGCTATAAAGATACACAAATTTTAACCAGAACACCAATTTCAAACTTTGATCAGTATTTATGATGCGAATTGATTAGTGGTGAATTTATCAAAAAACTTATTGTGACAAATACTCGTAGAATTCAATCAGATTTCTGTGGTATTCGTTCTGTAAGCCATGAAATCTAAGATATGAATAAGTGTAGTTGCTGATACTGTCATCTTTAGATATTGTCGCAGTTATGTGCAAAAACAATTGCTGCAGTTAAGTCGCAGTTAAGTTCAATCTGTAAGTGACTTTTAACAGAGTTGAAGAGAGAACACCATTCAGCCAGCTAAATGGCCATCGTTATTATTATGATTTATGCTCTCATCATTAACCCTACAGAAACGATCACAGAATAGTTGATCAATAAGTATATTCTATAACGACCTCAGCAAACAGCGTTTGTATAACTATGTCCGACAAAACATTTATGCATATTGTCCCATACGGATAGCCCATTGCCCGAGCAGATGATCATATGGTAAGTAAGATATTGAGCGATGAAAAACGTTCTGAAGTCGTTCAACATTTCTTCGAATTATTCAATTATCCAAACATTTCTGCAGTATCCAATCAAGCCTAATTTTAACGTTGCAGTTTGTATTCGTACCGTTAAATGACTCGAATTTATTATGATTGCTGAGTTGTGAATGATGCAAATTATAGTGAGAGAGTTGTGATTATGGCATTGAAATGCCGAAATGGAGTTGGAAAATTGCACTTGAATTTCGCAGATGGATTTTGTGAAGCTGATGAAAGTGGAAAGAGGAGCGTGCTTGACATGATTCAGCACTATAGGAAGAAGTGAATAAGTATTTGGAAATTGTATTCAGATGAAACATGCGTGTTGCTTTCTATTATAACATCAAGATGGAGCAATTTGATTTCAGATGTTTACATTACCCTTCGTTGAACTGATCAAAAACGATGTACTGCTTTGAGATGAATGCAATCTTTGATGAGATCTTTGATCTTCATCTTAATTAAGACACTCAAACATTCAAGAATCGCTCTTCCGCTTGTCTCCTTCAACTTGTTTCATTCTAATGATCCGTTGCTACGAGTCAAATATAATGTCAGTCAATAAAATACTTTTGATTAGTCCAATTTCGAAATGAGCAACTGGGGTTAATGTTAATGTTGAGTAATGTGCTCAATTGTGCATATTCTTAACGAGCAGGCTTACAGCTGTTCAGCTGGAAGTGAGACTATCTTGAGTAATCTATCGACATGGGTATGTATCACTGGTAAATAGAATGAATATCTCAATATTACTAAAAGTACTGATAATAACGACAAAGACAATGACAGTGTAATGACTTCGAATAAGAATAAGGTTGAACAAGAAGCGATTGATAAATAACCTGTTAACAAATTGTTGAGCAGTGTGGTTGGAAGGCAGAAAAGAATGATGAGGAGATCAGCAGTTGCCAGTGAGGAAATCAAGTAATCAGTACTTGATCTCAATTGAGGGTGTAATAAGACGGCTAGAACGACGAACACATTTCCGAGTAAACCGAGCAGGAATACCGCTGAATAGAACGCTGAATAGGTGATTACTAACGATGTTGGATGTCGGGTCGCTTCCAATTCTTCCATAAATAAATATATAGTTGGAACGCTTGACTGCTTCCAGCTGGCGTCTTCAGTTTGCGCTCTAAAATTGTCATTATTATTGAATCCTATTCAAGCAGTCACATATAACGCTGTCATTATCAATTAACAACACTTCATTATTACTATCATCAGAATAATTAGTAATCCGTTGGCCAAATGATCACTACGCTCTCCTTATTCCTCCTTCAATGAATATGCTTCCATCTAACTCAAACAACTCACATCATTTCACTCCGCCCATTTTTCTGGAGAACATATTCGCTGATTGAAATGCACTTGCCGGCCCCTTGTTTGTTTCTTATATTGTCTTAAGAATGTTCAAACTAATTATTCACCAATAAAATATCGATCGCGGTTTGTATCAATCAATCCACTGGATCAGTTTCCAGTCATCGATATCAGTGATACTGATGCACCATTCGGATTTAAGCAAAACTTTACTAACGATAAGCGAGCATTGGTTCCGATGGCAGGCAGAAAGCCTCACTTGAAATCGAATGGTGTGTTTTATGCAGGCTTTTATTTAAATATCTATGTGATAATAGCAAGTGATTGACTGGTAGAGTGGAACTAATAGTTGCCGAGCGGGTTCGGACATTACTTTCGAATCGTTAGTGCATGATTGACTAAAGAAAGAAGCATATTAGTGTGATGTGAGGAATAATCGATTCAAATGTCTCGTAACACCACTCGCGTATCCATGGGCGATACTTTGTGTGATGATTTTGGAAATTTTCGATCGATCATATGCTGATTTTAAAAGAATTAAGATGAAATTGCTTCCTTGTACAATATCCTCAGAACAGATCAACAGATCAAACAGCACATTTATTTGTGTTTCATGAACACTGATAAAGTGGATCGTTGAGACACTTAATCGACCAATCATTTTTCACCTAATGTCATTGGCATAAACGCAAATCTTGCACAATAAAGCACGATTATGCTCGGATCGAACACTCAACTCAAAGCAAATGACATCAATCCGGTGAAATTTTAGTTGCATTCATTTAATTAAATATATGTTTTAGTTAACTTCCTATTTGTATTTTAAAACGATATTTTAAAATAAAAATAGGAAGTTAACTAAAACCTATATTGAATTTTTTTTCGAAAGGAATTTCGAAAATTTCGAAATTCGAATTTTTCGAAAAAATGCAAACTTTAGAAATATTCAGAGCAACGACTGCGATGAATGCAACTTTTTAGTGAGGGTTCAACGTTATTTTTGATGCTCACAGCGAATTGGGAAAGATAGTGTTGTTGACGTTCCATGAGGCTGTCAACAACTAAAGTAGAAGCGTGAATCAGAGCTGAGTACGAGATGATCTGTTTGTTATTTTCGTTGATTTATACGGGAATATGGTTTCGTTCAGAAATCACATTTTCAGTTTGTTGTGTTTGGCGATTTCTTTATTTGCAATGATTTCGTTATTTTTCGATTAGTTGATTGGATTAGATTCGAACAGAGTGATGAAGGCAACACACACTTCGTTCAACTGCAAACATTCCAATCACATCCTTCAAACGAATCCCAATAAAAACCCTTTAGCAATAGAATCCAAGCAAAGAGTGTTTGACAAAAATGAATATTCACCAATCAAATTGATGAACCCATCTGGTGTAATTTATTGTGTTTATTGGCTGCCATTATTATAAACTAAGCATAAATTTCATACAACTATTGCTGCTAGCATTGTCACATGCCACCTAGAAATATGTGCACACTCCCTCTTCAGGGGCCATATCCTCCACTCTCGACACAATATACGGTGATATTATGTTAGGTGATAATTTAAAGGGAAAAAATTATGGTGGGAGTGGACAAAGTAACTTCTTTCGATTGGACTACCACCTATCAGATTTGCTCTCTTTCGTCAGTAACTAAAAATCGTTTAAACGTAATCTAAAAGCCGTTTCAATTTTATTCAAGGAATATTTTTTTCGTGTCTGTTTTCAATTTTATTTATTTAATTTCAATGTCATTCATGAATTTATTCATTCATCATTCATGTCTTCCAATATCACGTCAATATTGAATATCAGTTGTCTCACGGGCAACATAGAGTAATTGAATGCAATATGAACCAATTGCATCACATTCAGAACAATCCTATCACAACATTCACTCATTTACCAGAAACCAATATGCTTCCCTTCCGCCCTCACAGTGCAGTGCGGTGCTGCAAAAAGTAATTCTCACATTAATTTTTCCACTTATTTGCACATTATATTACTATCACGCGCATTCAGTATCGTAATTGCTCTAAACTTTATGCTTTTCTCACCAAATTTCTTCGCATAATTTTCCCAACTCCAGCAATTAAACGTGACTTGTTCATTGGAAATATTCAAATATTCCTTCAATACATCGCTTCTATCACTTAAAATCCATCTCTTGTGAACGACGTGATGGAGATTCAGTCACGAAATAACTTCATCTGCAATGATTTTATCAAATTTTCGAAGGTTATGAATCGCTCTTATCGACAACTCTTTATCAAAGTCGCTGATACCGTATTAGGTAAGAATATCCTTATTTTGGACACATATAGTTATTTATTAGCATCGTTTTTATGTCTGCATTTAAATTATTCTAGATCGCTTCAATATGGTGTAAAAGTTTGCAACACTCTAATACTGATTCTTTCGAAATGCTTTCGGAATGTCCGTTCGCTATCGGTAATGAAGCCGAGGCTTTTTGTGGCACTTTCAATTGATTTGGACTCTATCGTGTCCGACCCACTACAGTTTTTGCTTCGTTCAGTTTGATTGCTCATTTCCTTCTCAAAAATATCCTCATTCTTTTCAAAACCTCATCCACTATCGCTCTTTTATTTGACTGACTAACATCATATGAGAATATGTTAGATGAACGTTATCAAGTCAAATAAAATAATCGAACCTGGAATATTTTTTATAAGAATGCTTGTTCCTAAATTATTCATATCTGATAACTTCATCGATCACCGCTCACACTTCACTGTCAACATTCACACAAAAGTCTCTTTATAATCATAAAGTATCATTTACATATTTCTTCAAAATTCTCCTTTCATGTTCTCAGTTATATTCCACAACATTTATATTTTTATCTCCATTCCAAATCAGCTATATTATGTTCATATTCGCTACTCTCTTGTCAACTCACAACCAGCTCGTTTCGTAATGCTTTCAAAACATATCACTGAAGTTTCCGGGTATTCTAACTGGTATCTTCCGTCATCTTCTCACATACTTACTACGACTTAATTGAATGAAAGAGTGTTGATGGTTAATGAGTTCACAATGAGTTGTTATTTTCCTTCGCAGCATCTGGTAATGGCAATATGCGATTCTTAGTGTAAGTGCACTGAATAGAGAGTGATTATTATGTATGCAAAAGGCACGATGGCCATACACTGCTCTGTGGACGATGCCGAATTGTGTTGGTATGAAATGAAATGGATGAATAATGACTTGAATAGCCAAGTTATCGTCACGTTTATCAACACAACCACACAAAACTGATGAAGGTTCAGACGGCTGGTTTGACGATGAATTGATAATCGCATTATTGGAAGTAAAAAGCGTAAGTTACCGCATCGAGTTTATGGACATTCAAAATGAGCAACGAGAATGTGTAAAGCTCAAAATTTATGAAACGTACCTGAATTCATCGATCGCTTCATGCACTTCACTCGAAACGTTTACGATAGTTGAGCCGAAATCAAGTTTATCAAGCGAAAGCTTGAATCAGCAGCGCGAATTATGAGAGATAGTTTGATAGAGTAGGTCATTTGGTTTTATTAGGCATTATTCCGCACACTGAATGAACCGAACGGGATAGATGTCTTTAACAAGTGAAAAGTGGTGATAATAATGGTGTGAATGGAATCAATCAAAAAGAAACGTTTTTATCCAATACGAGAATATCAAACATAACGAAATCGTCTCACATTGCAACTTGGCCATACTTCATCTGATTTCATTACAACGATGGATCACTGTCCCTATGTAATGCTTCCAAATGTAAACTTCTTTACAAAAAAGATATCAGATAAATTTTCTGAGAAGTAATATCGAATGTGGCAGATCAGGTTTGTTGCAGTAGTCATTATGAACGGAACAAAAAATCGAAAAATTATTAATAGAACGAATGCGTCGCAAAACTTCATCATTCTGCTATTATTTTTCATCAGCGTATTATATTTGCAGCGCAGCAACGAGGAAGACATCGAAAGTGATAAAATAACAAACCAAACATTACATAAGGATACATTTCCAATAGTTCAACTGATTACTATCTTTTTTTATTAATAGTATTATTATTATTACTATTTTAATCATTTGTTACTATTGTTATTTTAATTAGTGCTATTATTATCTTGCTATTATTGTCTTTATAATTATCATTAATTCGAGTTCCGATAATTGACATTTTGGCATGTAATTTTTGTACTGAGTTGATTGAGGGATTCTCATATTGAGAAAGTGAAGTGAAATGTATGAAAATAGAACAAATTAATGAATTGCGCAGTGCAATCGTCGTGGCAGTACATTCGTCAGGCTTGGTGTCATTCAAACGGTGATAACAACAGAATGAGATTAATTTGAGTGCAACGAAACTTCAATAAGTATTTGTTGAATAGCAATTTTTGACTCGATCAATCTAAACCCCTACAACAAATTGCTTGATATATACAACGATGGTATCGAACGAAAAATCATTTTTGGTAGTTTTGTATATTCAAGTTGCTTTCGTATTCTTGCCTATTGTTCTTCTGTTTTTTTTTTGAGAAGTGGATGATTGAATGGATTTCTTAGGAGTGTTTATCCGTTTCGGAAAATTAAAAAAAATTAACGAATACGTCTGAAGGCAAAATGCAATGAGAAGAAACAATAACAGCATTTTATACAACAATTTCAACGATGCAATCAAGCATAAATATCATCTTTTGATTTCAAATACACTAACTTTCTGTATGATTGAAATCGAATCTCAATGAATCAATAGAAATTTCAAAATGGAACATTAAATCACGAACACACGTTCATTGATCAGCACTCACATTTGAAACAAATCAAAATGATATTCATCAGTTTATGAAGGTATATTACTATACGCAATACTAAGAATGCAAAAAAATGAAACTTCGAATTCAAACACTCAACAACTCCGAATAATAATCATTCAAAAGGTGCAATTGATTCCATTTCTTAAGTACTTTTTGAATGCAA
Organism: Anisakis pegreffii; assembly: GCA_035041965.1. NCBI lineage: Eukaryota > Metazoa > Nematoda > Chromadorea > Rhabditida > Anisakidae > Anisakis > Anisakis pegreffii. Next base: position 192,713 of record JAPYMA010000758.1, on the reverse strand, counting down.
CACGAGGAATGCCATCATACAAGACTTGATCATTTCATGAGATTTTGCCGGATGATTTCAATGTATAATGCGGATGAATATTCATTAGAAAAATTCAACGAATGAGATTTTTTGGGGAGAATTGAACACGTTCTCATCAAGTGATTCTGAGATATTGTTGCAAAACGATAGTTGCATAAGGGTGCGATAGTAATAAGATCCATCGAATTTCTCGATTGATAGCCCTCATTGTCATTGGAATGTTCTTTAGTTTATTATTATCACTGTTATTATTATACAATGAATGCAATGCACAAATCTACAATGATACAGACACACAAATGACACACTAAACATTTGCAAAGAGATTATTAAATGACGACGACGACAACATTATTGATGGCAGTTTACAACGGCAACTTTGAGGAAGCTTTGAGCGAATTGCAACCCCAAACGACGATAAGCCCAGATAACATTAGACATACCAGTGATACGGACACTATTGATGAGATGAACCAAACCTCTGACATACACACCATATCCAAATCATCCCATGATGAGCTGTAAACATTCAAATTTCTGATTGTCAGTCCGGAAGGACAACGCAAGCCTAACTGAGAACGCCTGAGGCTTGTGTTGAAATTTGGGATGTGAATGAACGATATCGATTGAGGAGAAATGGATGAATGAATGAATGAAAAACAAACCCATTAATGAAAGCGTTACTGGCGTTCGTTAGCAGATCAATGTCTGCTGCATCATCGTCTTCTTCGCCTTTGGCCAATACCCGAATGATCGCCGAGAGTGTCTCTTCGGTTTGATTCGTCGCAATACTTCTCTTCTTTCGACCGTGCGATACAAACAATTCATTTGTACCCGAATCCAAACAATTACTCTGCAAATTATCTCATTTACGTATTATACAACCAAACATTTCAATGACAATTTCATAGAAACGAATTGCGTATCGGTTGAAATCTGTGCAACTTACTGGTGGACATCCATTAGGACCAGCACAGAACATAATCTGGCACATGATCTGAATATCGTAAGAACCATCCAATCTGAATGCTTTCATATCACATTTCAAACGGTTCTTATCGAAATCTTGTTCCACTGGTCCAACCAATGCTGGATATCGAGGGCATCTGAAAGAGCAATCGTTTGCAATTGACCGCAAAATGTACAATTCAACTGTAGATTCAATGAATGCTTAAAAATTGAAGAATATCAAATGAAAAATTAACCCATTATCAATAATGGTGAACGGAACAGCTTCACCCTCTCCACCAACTCGAGTCGCCGTGCAATCGGTTATCATCATATTATGAGGTCCAGCTTGTTCCGAAGTGACGATCATTTGTATTGAATCACCGATAGAGGCTTTGCCAAGTGGCTGATCATCGGCATCGATAAAGGACAGTTGCGCCGTTACTGGAGGTGGTGTTCCCATTTCGAGCACTTGAGTGTTCGCTTCTCTGCAAGTTTTGCATCAATAAGTTTACGTGCTGACGAATTTGTTCAATGATGCGTTATATTAGCTTCACATTTGGAAGTATTTTGCAAGCTTCGACAAATGTTTGAAAATTGAAGTGTAAAACGTAAATATTTACTTATGCTTTCATTTTGTTCCATTTTAAGAAAATGAAACGTTGAAAAAACAATGTTTAGTGAATATTGTTATACATTCACTCATATTTTCCGTACTTCAATTTCATTTCGTCACGTTAGCACCGTTCCACTGGATGCGATCCGAATTGAAGAACTCAGAACTCAGTCTGAGCAAACTATTCATTTTGCCTTTGTTTGTTCATTCCTATCATACTTAGTGCTATTTTCACACAATCTAATGCTTTCAACAATTGGTGTTGGATTTCCTTCAGCAAAAATTACTTCTTTTTTTGGTTTTCATACGCAAACAAGTTCATATACGGAACGAAAATCGTCGAATACATGCTATGTTGCTGGGGGAAAATTTTTGAGTGATAATCGCGAAACAGCGAAAACTTCAGGCATCGCAGACTTTTGAGTTGCTTGTGAGACTAAGCAAGAAGGATTGATAAGAAATGATTACCCGGCATCATAGATGGTGGTGACAACAACAGAGCCTTCTTTGACCATTTTATCCATGGAAATATCACAAGCGACGCGATAGAATCGATCCCATTCAGTGGTTACTTGATGTGGCAATACACCATCCAATGACACCACGACCAGTGCTTCCAATTTACCATCCTTGAACACACACACACACATTATTTCATATCAATACCGAACATACACACATCATACAAATCGTCTGTGTAACGGAACCTTGATGACGGTTCCGCAATCAGTGGATATTGTTGGTGGTGGGAATGTGATCGAGATTTGTTTCGCATTTTCAACAACTTGTGAGCATGTGCTGAAACGTTCGGCTGCATAGATCGCACCCGTATACGGCTCCTTCGTGTTGACTATGAAGCGAATTCCCTCATTCGTACACAACGCCATGCCACCAAATTGTGACTCTAAAATTTATAATCATTTCGAGATTATTGAACATTTTATCATACTAAATTGCTATGTGTCAATTCCATGGAAACCATCAAGTAGGAGATGAACAATAAGCTTGTTTAGAGAATGAGAAAATTTTGTGTGCACAATTTTATGATCAAATGAGAGCAAATTACCACAGTTGAATTCGTAGAAATCCGTTGACGGGTTGGATTTAATATTGGCGTCAACACGTCCAACAGCATAGATGTAGCAGGTGGATTGGGTGCGGTCATAGTTGATACTCTTACAGTTCAGATTCTGGAAGCACAGTGAAATGCAGTCCGATACAGTCACTCCTTGAGCAGATGCCACTGGATCGCCTTCTATTTGACTGCCAATGAATCGCTCGAATGCGGCTTGTTGTCGACAAGTCGACGAGCTCAAATCAGCTGAAATTTTTAGCAAAATGAATTTAGTGCAGAATGGTAAATCGGGCGATTCGAACAATTTATTCATATTGTTTAGCAGATCATTCATATGATATGCACACCACACTTCTTCTCGGCAACCAAGTTCGATTTCAGCTTGGAACATTGTGCGCTTGATAGGGATAATGCGATTAATAATATCCCGACTATTTTGCAGTCTGGCGATCATTTTTCAATGCCGAGATAAAGCCGGCACTAAAAAGAATGATAAAGTTTGAAAGATATCCTTCACTACTCTCTGGAAAACGAAAGTTAAATGGCGCTATTATATAATGATTTATCAATTTATTCGATGGTAAAAAACAAATATTACTGAATATGAATGAACTCAGAATGACTGATGTGTAATTCAAGATGAGTAAATTACCAAAACTGTATAGTTCTATCAAATCTCTGAATCGCGAGACTTTTCAGAGAATGAATCTCGAAATCGCAAGCAAGATTGAAAAGTCGAAATCAAGGCATCTCATGCAAACACTCATTGCTATCCGATAATGGGATGAATAATCAAATGATGACTCATTTCTATTGTCGTTCTTCGTTCAAGCTTTATCTAGGACTTATACCTAATTAAGATACATAACTGAAGGAATGATCGAATGAGATCGGTTGAGCACCAATGAAATGCCCTATTTCTTGATAAACTACAACATACGACGACTACGCTGTTCAACTGCTCACAATCACAGAACTGTGTCAAAATCTCATTATCAAAATACTCGCAGTCAACATGGACGAAATATCAAACTTCATTGCGAGAAATATTAAAAATGTGCTTAATGATGTCTGATATTATTTATTTAATCAGCAAATCCAACAACTCAAACTCATTTAGAGTTCAAGACTCTCTGATATCACCAATATCACTAATATCACATTCTTTCTCCCTTGGCATCATTCCTTCCGCGCAGCTTACGGGAATAGCGTTGGGAATCATCTATTTCTTTAATCAGCAATTCAACTCATTATAAGTTTATGCCTCTCTGTTATCACCAATATCACATTCTTCCTTCCTTGGCATTCTTCTTTCGACGATAATAGCAACTAGCGATAATAGCGTTGGGAATCATCTGTCTTTATGAAATTCGAACTAGGATTATTGATCTGGCAAGCACAGAGGTTTTGGGCTACTCTCCCATATTGCCCAATGATTTCTGGGGAGAGGGACTCGAAAGGAGCCCGAAAATACATTCCGATTGATCAATTGAACACTTGTCCAACGACTGTTCAGAGTAGTTGTGGGAATTATCTATCTTCATGAAATTGTAACTTCGCTTATTGATTTGGCTAGAGCACAGAGGTTTTGGGCTACTCTCCTTTACTGCTCAATGATTTCTAAATATTATTATATAACGGTGAAAAAAAATTTCCATTTGCTGACGGCTAAAAGATGTGGGAAGAAGATTGAGAATAGCTCAACAGAAAAATCTGTTGTAAAATGCGATTGCGCGCTCTAAAAGACATCTCTCGGAAGATCACACTAAATTTTGACTATGTCATCCTCTGACGATGATCTAATTGCAAAAGAAACTGGATTTGTTCAGAGATAAGCAGTTGAATCTAAACAACAAAAGTGTTTCAAGGTCATTGAGGTCATATTTTCAATCGTAAATTTTCAATGCGTGCATACACACACGCACACGCCGAAAGATAACCAACTATTGCATAACAGATGGAATAACTGCTGTTTAAATGAATCATCTAATTAGATTAAAGAATCCAAATGAGAATTAATGAAGTGCGATCTCCTCACAATATTTAGGTCACTGAGTTTTGAGTCAAATGAGCGAAGAAGAAACATTTTTAAACATTTAAATTTCACTTCAGAAATTTCGATGAAGAAATAATGAAATAAATAGAAGTAACGCAAAAAACCAACCAGCAACACAGATCGGTTCATAGTAATCTTTGCCCTGAACCTGACCCTGTTGGTCAGCTCTCGAAAAGGTGTCCTCATCGCTGACAATACAGTTCTTCTCAGTGGGACTGAATTCAACCGATCGACAGAATGTGTTCAGTGAGTCTAAGCATTTCTGCAAACAGAACGACTCCTGTGCTTCCACTGATTGTGTATGATCGTAGAAATGGATTTCGAAATTTGTCGTTTTCACGAACACCAAATTTCCGCCCGATTCACCACACCGAGTTTGACCTGCAATTCCAGTTGTTCTAATCAACGGCAAACTATTGCATGGATGGATATCAAATTCTCATCGATTGGGCGATATGAAGAGATTTTGAGAGGTGCGCGAGCGAAGTAACTTACGACTGAGGCAGTTGTTATCGTAGTAGTCAACAGGCGCTTCGTTTTGTCGTAAATGAGTCGGTTTGGAGCGTCGGTCTTCAGTGGACAGTTCACAGAGGTAAGTATCGTAATTGTAATTCACCGATCGGCACACGAATTCATCCTCTTTTAGACATGCGGCCAAACATTGTTCACGTGAGGCAACCTGAAACATTCGTATCGAAACTTTTACGAATTAATAATTGTGCTTTGTTGCATGACAAAATTCTCGTTTTACAGTAGCATATGAAATTAGCAAAATTATTCTGATGCGATCGTATTATAGCGATTTCTCGTCGATGGTCATCGAACGCTCTTATTTCGTTGAGTATTGCGTAAAACTGGTGTGTGATCACCGGCATTTACTAATTGTATCATGAAGTGAGGCCTCTATTATGTGTTGATCAGTCGACGAACAGACATAAAATTCATTTGATTTTGATATGAATCGGCCAACCTGCACAGATTTACGGACGAAACCTTCGAGAGTCGTTTTTCGAATTCGTTCGAATGAGAATGAGCGATAGGTGCATGCCTCATGTGCAGATACACCCGGAATGCACGTCTTCTCATAGTAGAAATTATTTCCAGATGGGTTTTTGGCCAGATCCGAAGTACCAGCTGGACTGGCCGCGTCGTCGAAGAAGTAACAAGTTTCACGACCATCAAAATTGAATGAAGCACAAACACGTTGTGCACCAGTAGTGGGCTCAATATTGTTGCGACAATACTGCGCGCAAGTAAGATCATGACCTGCGGTTGAGATCACAACTGGAGTGCCGTCTAAACGAGCACGAGCGATTCGGACAAAAGCCGTGGTTTCATGATTACCACATTCGAAGACTGCTTTCGACGGATGAGCAATGAACAGAATTGACAGAAGTAACGCTAACATAACCGCTGATAAATGCTGCCTCATTAATTGAGCCAGAGTTGAATAAAAATAACGGTAGTTGGATGAATATCTATCTCTACCTTGGAAGGTAGCAAGCACACCGACTGATCAGTAGTAACAAGATTTGTGTACGTCGTGTCTATGTGTGTGGATGATAGACGGATGAATGTGATCTGATCTCTTTGATTTGATGTTTATTAGAATGGTGGGTAGGTAGCGGCGTTATTGCACACAAAGTTGTCACCATCTTCTTCCTTACTGATCATATACCACGCCTTGACCTCGTTCTCGTCTCATTACGGTCGTTCACCGGCCCACTTTCTTAGACTATTCGTACCATGGCGACATCACCAAAAACGATACATAGCACCCGCCGAAGCTGTTAGTTTAGTTGTGCTGTGCTCTTTTCCTCTTTCTTATTCACTCAACTTTCTTAACACATCAATTACAGTCGACTGAATATCCTTAAGAACTGCTCGTATAACTGAACTATTTAATAGACAATGTCATTTATTCGATTCACACATACCTTATAGTATTATTGCATGATGCGAATACAACTGCAAAACATTTGTGCATACCTACAAACTGATTTTAACTCTTTTAAATTTGCATTCTCCAAATTCAATTGAAGGTTTTCTTGAAAAAAATGTTGCCTTTCTTGTGAGAACATTCTTGTAGGGCGGTTTTTTTTGGAAAGAACTATTTCAGTGAGATGTGCAAAAGGGATGATCCCATTGTCGAAAAAAAAAGAACCTTCTCAGAAATGTTAGCTGAGATAGTTCGGTTTGAGCATATGCAACAAAATAGATGACCAGTTCACACTCGTGAATGTCATGATTGGATACTAATATTACGGTACAGATTTTGAGTGTGAGAATGCAGCAGTTAGGTGTGTCTCGTTCAACAGTAATGCTTCATACCCGCTCTTGTTGATCAAATTGTTTGAAGTTGTTGAAAAAACATTTAAAGTTTCGCTGATATGAGTTATGATGATTACTTAACTTGAACTCTCTAAAAATACAAAATATCAGCATTTTTCATCTATCTTATTTTATATTTAGCATCTAAAATGGAATGCAAAAGTAAACTACACAAGTGAACATCATCCATAATTACAAAGCAATCATGTTGCAGGATTTACTGCGATTCATTCCTTGTTCACGTGTGCACACACTCCAACTTATAGATCCATCAAAAGGTCATTCGTTCGTATTCAAAACACAGTTATGTGTAATTGTGATTTACATTGCTGCTAATATTCTCCTTATTACTAACATTATCATAACTGCTTCATTAACTGAAAATATTTTGTTTAGATTATTGTATAGGATGAGTTAATTATAAGATTTCTAAAAAATGTTGTATTAGATGTACAGGTGTTGGAATGTGACATAAGTGAATAGAAGAGAATTTGGAATAATGCGTTGATGATTGGCCTTGACCATTAATGATTATTGCATGATGCGCATTAAGAGATGCGTTTTGTTTTGTACTACTCTCTTCGTGTATCTATCTCCTTATCATATCAATAAAACATTCAATACTCCACTTACAAATAAACCATAAATGCAAAAATGCATCTCGATAACATTAACTGCACTTGATTCATTTTGTCTACACGCTCGTATCATTTCAAGGGATATTCATACTATCGACCATCCACACGAATAGGGATATAACCTAACCCGTCTTATTACCAGTATGATACTGTGCCATGCAATAATTGCATTATTTCCGTTCATCAGATCAATTCATGAAACTGAATCGTTCCAGAAATTCCAACGGAAACAGATGCATTCCAAGATATTTAAATGGCAACAATTATCGACGATGACATAATTTATTCGAGTGGAATCAATTCTATTCACTGAGTGCCCTCGTACGTTTAGTGTTCACACCTCACCGCAATCACGTCATCCCAACAATAAGATTTCATTTCGAAGACGAATTATTCAAGGATTAATCCCATTAAATTCCACTAATCGTAAATATCGTTTATTCATTCTCAATTATTGAATCATTTAAACGAACTCAACAATTTATCCAATCCACTGCGGATTAATTCTCAAACGGGACCAAATGAACCGCTTCATTGAGTCAGTTGTGTGTCGACCCAACTAAACCATTATGATTTCCTAATAACCATCATAATCTTTAATCATCTGCAATGAATTTTTTCTGTGTTCTTGTAAAAACCCTTCCATGGAATATGCTTCGTCATCGGAAAATTTCAATGCAAATTTTATTGAAAATATTATAGAAAAGTTTCAGAATTATCAATGAGAGCGTAGCAAATCGAAAAAATACAGAAACTGCAAACATAACAAGCACAGAAAGATTACACGATTCTAGTTCTGGATTGAATGCAATGAAAATGAACTTCAGAGATAGAACGCGATTTAGCATCAAAAACATACAGTTCAATATGTGACCGAGACAATATGCAAAAAGCGTTGTTGATCAACTTACAATTAGTAAAGCAACGTGACCAACTGATTCATTTCAATGAAACAAACGTTGAATTGCGACTACTGATGACGATTCTCTTAAATTATATCCACTAAACTACAATCGTTTCCAAACTAAAAATCTTGCACATTTATCTTACATCACTAAATTTTACAGAAGTTCGCCTGAAATGCTAAAGCGCTCAAAAATTCATCATTTTCAAGCGAAAGCTAGGCAGCACCACTGTCGAAGGAAGTTGAGAGAGGTGAAAAAGAAACGAACACGAGTAAGTTCCACACAGAAGAAAACTTCAGTTTTTGGCTCAAGAAGTAACAATAAAACACAGTCACATGGAGCTAATGACCGCATTTCAAAAACAATGATTGATATTAGTATGAACAATGGTGAATACTGCAAAAATAAAACAGCACACACTCTCAAATCAACCCCAATCAGGCCGTATCCGAAGCAAATGAATAAAGCTGCACATTCCATCAGTCAGACGATTACATAATCACAAACATAATACCTATACAATTATATCCTTATATTTACAACTCGATCGTTTCATCATTCATAACTCGATTACAATTCCAATATTCTGCCTCTTTCTAATCAATCGTTTGAATTTGTTTTATAAAATAATAAACTGTTAATATAAAATAATGTAAAACAAAAAAGTGAAGAATTCGGTAAAGATAATCAGTTAGATAAGGCCTTTAAAAAGTTTTAATTATCGATGAAAACTTTGGAAATTTCGATGAGCACTTATCCTCTATCGCCTAATACGAAAAAATGGCAACGTTAGCTTTAAGGTCAACTGCTGCAGTCAATTTCGAGAATTAGAACATGAAAGCAAAAAAAGAGATGAAATCATTGCGACGAGCATTTTGATGAATAACGGTGATAAGATGTGAATCGTGAGAAATCGGCACGAGATGAGAAACAATAATATTGAAGCTGATGAAACGTTCAACTTGGACGGCATTAAGTCAGAAAAGAAACGACATTAATCCGAATTGTTGATCAAAAATGTGCGAACGAGAAACGAAGAAAAAAGATTTTCATTGAACAAATAAATAAATGAATAAATAACACAGTTCATTTAGTATCCTTTTGAAGAAACAACGTCGAACGTATTGAACATCATTTCTCATGAAATCAAGTTGTTTCACATAAGCTGACAAAATTGAAAACGTTGCCTTAAGCAATAAACAAGAACAATATTTCAGGCAGGCGTCTGAGTAGAACCGTAAAAGTTATGAAAAATGAAAAAGCAATTAGCAATAAGAAGAAAATGCAATAGAACGTGATCGATAAAGGTAAATACTGGAAGAAAGTGTGACTGTAAATTGACGATTCGAATGTTAATTAGATCCTACGAGAGCATCTGTAAAGAATGTTGTATGTGAGGATAGAAAATCAACACTTATGAATGCACAATAGAATAACTGAAAAGTTTCCGTTCATGCTGAAATTTGTACTTGAATGCGTAATGCCTAATCGAATTTCTTGAGATACTGTTTGAAAATGATTCAAAGTCCTATAAAAATGTAATATGCAAAACCACAAAAATCTCGAATTCATTCACAAATGTATTCTAAGCAGGCACTCATCGAAAGAATCCTTTTTGATACTGATTTGGCTTAATTTGATAAACATAAAATGACATAGCACCACCATTTCCCTTGTTGATGAGTTAAGAAATTTTGATGAACTTATTTTCATCAAATCAAATTATGAAACTTGATTTAATAAAAGTGAAACGCTAGTAGTACCATTTGAATAAAAAATAACGCATACATATTAAAAGCAATTTGAATGAGTCAATTACATAGTTTGGCGTAACTGAATAAGACAGTCCAGAAATGAGACGACCAACGATGGACAGTTAAGGCGGAAGCCAGAATATCAATGATAATAATATCAATACCAATAACAATAATAATAATAATAATCGTAACCATACGAAATGAGTGTCGTAAGTAATCGATAAAAGCAGCTCATCTTCATCATCAGTATAATTACGATAAGCATTTAAAATAGACCACATTGTCGTAAATTTTCTTTGATAATGATATCGGTGACTGCATCAAAAACGAAGCGAATGTTGTTCGTATCAGTTGCACATGTGAAATGTGTATAAATCTCTTTTTGACCATCTTTACGTTTATTTAAATTCTCGAATTGCAACTGAATATAAGCAGCTGCTTCTTCATACGTATTCGTGCCTAAATTTCATCGAACTTACTGAATGAATATCATTCAAATAAATACTCAACTAGTTTATTCTTTCTATCTTCACAACACAAACAATCGTCAATATTAAAAAAAACTGTAGATGTATCAAAATGTGAGAAACCAAAAAAAAAAAAAACAAATTAACAACCAACCAGTATATTCAGGGAAGCATAAAGTGAGTGGTGATTTTCGTATTTTCTCTTCAAAAAGATCTTTCTTGTTTAAGAAAAGAATTATTGATGTGTCGGTGAACCATTTGTTGTTACAAATTGAATCGAATAATTTCATACTTTCCACCATTCGATTCTGAAAATTGTAAATGATGAGTCGCGTCCAATACTAACCCATGATGCTGAGGCAGCTGGAGTTAATTTTGCAATTTGGTCAGAGGATTGCTCCTCGATACTGAATGAAAGATTAAGTAATAACGTGAAAACAAGTAATAACGTAAAAACAAGAACCATTTCATCATCTTCGGCAAGTCGCATATCGTACTCAGACATCGCAACGCAGAAAATGATTGCAGTCACACCTTCGAAACAGTGAATCCACTTCTTACGTTCCGATCGTTGGCCACCAACATCAAACATCCTTAATTGCGAACAATCATTTTCATTCCCTTATTTTTTCAGCTATATTATTAATTCATTTTTTGTTTTTCGATAGCAACGAATCTTCAACCTGAATAAAATGGTTGTGCTCTTATTCCATTCAATATAATCTGAAACGAAAAAAACTAACTTAAAATGCAAGTCCTTATAGGTGAAATGCGTTTCTACAATTCCTGTCGTTTTAACACGTGTTCGCAAAACATCGTCTTGAGTAGGCACATATCCTGGTTGAGATATCCTGAAACCATATTCGTAAGGTACTGTTCTGCTTCGAAAAATGAATTCTGCAATCGACCCTATTGTAGCTCCGATGCAAAGAGTGATTTGAAAATGACTGATCATCTGAAGTCATTCACAAATAAAGAAGTTCAAATGAATTACATGTTAAACAAAGATTATACGATAGAATAAAGGCACGAACCTATCTAGATAATTCAAGTAGTATGGTGCAGAGTCGTTAAGTTGGTACTCTCTAGAGCGCATAAAGCACTCTTGCACGCCCGGATCGACCCATAAACGTTTCATGCAAACCGCCAATTCAGGTGGTAATTCACCTTCGTCACAACTTTGCGCTAGCATGAAGAATTGTCGAGCGTCTTCACTTCGTGCCGGCTGTGCGAACTCGATCTAAATATCGCAGTTCTCATCATTATCTTTAACAGGATCCATCTCTGTTACCACTGTTGTTACATGTCTCAAATTAAACGAAATTGATGAACGACACATAGAAAATAAGCCATACTTTGAGTTGTCCCATTGCCCTGATGATGGCCATCATCGACTGTATGGTGTTCGAATAAACAACCGGCTTATACGCTTTCCGCTCCTCATCACTGTAACCAGTCTCGTGAATGATCTTCATCTGTTTCACGATTGTACTCTTGCCAGATTCACCGGCACCTAATAATAATAATTTCACCTCTCGTGATGCTCGTTCACCATCAGCTTTCAGCTGCAATCATATAACTATTCATTAACGGCCCTAAGTCATCAATCCATCAGAAAACACCAAAATTTGAGTATGTTCCACATCCAAGATTTACTATCAGTAATTTACAACTGAAATTTTATCATAACTCGGTTGCAGAAATGAACTCGCATATTTCGAGGGTAATAGCTTCTCGAGTTTAATTAATCATAAAGATTACCTGTTCGTCGATCTGCTTCGACCGTGCCTTTGCATTCTGATCAGTGCTGTTAACACAACCCATACTCTTCTTGTTTGACGCTTTCACGAAATAAGTTCTTAAATGCGCTCTTCAATCTTGAATTGCTTCTATTTAGTGGTATCCGTTCCGGGTTTCACCTCACTACCAAAAATCCACTCTTTCGTAAAATCAAACTACACCACACTGCACAAGTGACACGCCGATTCGCCGATTGCACTCGATTTCGAGGTAAAATGCTGAAAATAATGTTATCATGAAGAAAAGTTAAATTCGGCTAAAAACTTGCACTGCTAAACGACGAACGAGTTGAAATACACCTATTAATATACCTATTAGTAAAGCTGAACTGTAGCACCAAGTGTAGAAATATGATGACACACTGACTGATTATTCATGCGCTCAAATGCGTTTGCTATTACAACTTAATCGAAATGAATGGAATAACACACGATTGATTCGATCAATCAATTCACATTTTAGAGATACTCGGAATGCACCATTATTGCAGCAAACAAAGACGCTCACTATGATACAAAATGAATGCGCACATGAAACGCAATAAAGCAGAATAAACATGCAACTTAGAAGGCTAACGATGAACGGATAATCATAATCATAAAGCGTACAAAAATGCGATAGACACAACGCGCTCGCTGCTCTTCATCAATCTCCCACGCAACATTCAGCAATGCGATGACGCGTTTTCCCGCCGTCGTATCGCTTCAAAACTGCGGCTTATTGCTCGATACCAATGTGACGACTATATGCTGAGTGAGCATTGAGCAGAGCTCGGATTGTAATGTGAATCTGTAAATTCACAGCAATACTGAACATGTGTACACTTCTTTCGCTTGAATGCCTAAGCGCAGATGTAATTCTGAAAACGAGTCTGATAGTGAGACTAATTTGAGCGGATGAATTTAACGATTGTCGCTTCAACGCGGGCGAGATTTACTGATTGCTGAGCACAAATATATACTGTTGTATGTGAGCTGAGAGAAAAGCACCACTGCAAACCCCGGGATGATTTAAACCAATCCCAGCCAGATCATCAGATGATCTCAATTACAAGCCTCAGCGTGATTCAAAGCATAAACCCAGTTTAAAACTTAAGCCCGATCAATATGTTGAAATTAAATTACATTTGACTGATTTCTGTATGGTTTTGAAGTGCAGAATGCCAAAAAGTCACAGCCACTACAGCATACAGTTTTTAAAGCCATATACGATAGGAATTTGTAATATAACGCTAGGCGTATATTCGTCTGCAAGGGAATCAAAAACTCTGTGAGAATTTATCCCGGATTTTCAAGTATTCAGCAACTTTACCGAAGACCGAATGAAAGACTGGCATTCATTGAAGGTCGCCCGTAGTATAGATACAATTGACGATTTCACCACTTACTAGATCTTAAAGGCACGGCTAACATGGAATATACAAAATCGAATTCTCTCAGAATTTGGTTTTGATCGACGTCATATGCAGCTTTCAGGTGATATGATTTCAGATGACATGATATGCAACTTCTAAGACATCGAATTCTCTCTTCTCTCATATATGTGAATTGATAATAACAGCTGTGATAATGGTAGTAGTAGTGATAATGATAGTATCAACAGAGACAATAGTGTGATTGCGAACAGCAGTTGTAATACTGAACTAATAATAAAAGTAGCAATATGATAATAGCATCACACAAGCAATAAGAATGATACCAATAACAAATCTTGATTTTGTTTGTCGTCTTATTGTTTGTTTTCTTTTGTTTGGTTGCTCATTCTACCACTGACATTATTCCGGTTTTCATTATATTGACTGTCTGTTTGACAATGCGATTTTCTTCGAGGATTCGATTCCGATTATATACATACCTACATATCGAGCCCTTTCCCAGGTAGCTTGTCAAGCTATCTGGGAAAGAGCTAGATTGTTCTGTTGATGGTATTGTTCGATAGATTATCAAATCGACTATTTTTCTTGATGTTCTCATTAGTGATAATAATTTAATTCAGCGTAAATGACTTATTTATTACCGTGTTCATATGGCTTCATTTGTGCTCAAATCATTCCTCTCAAGATATCGTTGAACGAATGAGAATTAAATGAGTATTTTTTTGAGGAAATGCATTGTAATCGTTATGCTGACACATTGTCTTTAGGTAGGTTTCACAGCATTGCCCACCACATAAACTTCATAAATACATTCCAGGGTATTCCTTATGATTGCAGATTCTGACCTATATGCGAAATATACATTTACTTCCTCAAACATTCCCATTTATCACATAATATGATAGTTCAGAACAGAATCCATACTACAACTCATCATTATTAATTCGTCAAGTTATGATTATTAAATATTCTCATTTGTGTGAATTCTACTGTTTAGATCTATTGGGCAGAGTTCGGGATGATGAGTCAAATCTGTATCCCGTAGAATCAGGTTCAGCTCGAAAAAATGAGGGCTGAAACCCACGGAATCGAGTTTGTGGAATTCCGCATGTTCTTGTAGTGTTTTACGAGTTCAGGTTGAAAATGTGAGCTTGTGGAACTCCGACCTCGCACCTTTTCCGAGACTACCTATAGGCGCAACCTAGTGGACTTTTTTCACTGCGATGGCTCCATTTGTCGGCATCTGCTAAACAGTATTACACTCTATCGAGATGATGCAATACCTGTACCTCATAGCCAATGGGGTGGCACGCCTGAGAATAGTACCCATCAATGTTTTATCAAATTTAACATCATGGAGTACAATTTGATGAGAAGCGATTTCTCATGTTAGTGTTGTACAATGTTATGAGGATATGATTATTGCAATAGCGAGAGGGAAAACCTCATAGCTGTGCATTTATTTCACTGTAGTTTACTCCAGCTTTGCGGAGAACACGTCCCTTTGTTCTGTTCTGACTCGTCGCTCGACCTAAGCAATGCATGTTAGAGACTGTGTATGACGTTTCTATAGAAACGTCACATCCATGCTCAGGATACGCCTATGAGGACGTACAGCTGCCTTAAATGTACACTTGTTGAGTCACTCGTTGAGTCACTCTAATTTATAAAAAATATATTTGGCTAATTAAACATATAGAGGTATGATGGTAATAAATTACCAGGATAGAACCAGATGATAAGATTTCACTGCAGGGTTTCGTTTATGGGTTTTCGATGAGGGTTCCATTAACCTGAAGTTAGGTACTCTATATGGATATGACTCTGGCTTTGCTCGATTTTCTCTACTTCAAGACCACTCATGTTTTTTATACTGGACATTTTTTCGAGTAAATTGTTCATATGATAAAGAATTTTATCTCCTATGAAATGTTCATAATTTCTCCAATCATTCTGCAATGCACTATCCTCGAAAACGGTCCTTTCTCAATATACCATTGGTATAAATTTTGATGATTCAATCGCACGTTAATATACGATTAGGCTAGTTCTTCACTGACTCCGCCTCTACTCTCAGACGCGCTCGATGGCGAAATGCGACAATTGAACGAGGATGTTCATAGTGAACAAATATTGTCATTTAACATTTTGTTAGTGATTCGAAACATTTCGAGCAAAATTTCAGATTATATAGCAAAAGAAAATGAGCGAAAGTCGGCATTTATTCGAATATTTTGTTACCGTTGGATTAAGCGATTCACCCGAAGATTTAACGCTATCAGCAAAAGAGTGTGGATGCCGTAATGCTGCGCCATTAGCACCTATAACCGACATATGTGTCATCTTTCCTGGCCTTGGAGAAACAGTTAGTTCTTGTCATTTCTTATTCATTCCATTGCTTTCTCTGAGTTCACCTCGTAATCTCACAGCGGACTTTGTGATAAATCTGTGAGGAGGAAGATCCACGGGACTAAATTCAGATCTGAGATTGGAGTTTTTTATCATTTGTGTGATTGAGTTATGTCATCAATCTTTCATCATCGAAACGTATACGTATATGAAGTTTTGATGCAGTTATTTCGATTAACTGATGGTTTTGTTTGTTCAGTGATGATGCAGATAAATCCTCTGTAGACAAATTCCTTCCTTCGTTAGTTCAAAGTCTGCTTATCAGTACATATGTTTGCAAGGTGCAGTATCCGAGCTTTCGCAACTCTACTGAAATTTTTTAAAAGTGTCGTATGAAGTAGACACTTATTCCATCGAACGAAGATAGAAAGTTTGCCGTGTGCTTCTACCCTCTCCTCAAATTTATCAACGTCTACACCTCACTTTCTCCCATTCTCCAGTCTTTGTGTGACTCAGTTTGAAGATCACGCCAGTGCTGTAATGTATTTGCTTATAACCAAGTGACCATGAAAGTGTAAGACATCGCTTGAACTGTCACGTCAGTTGAAGAAATATGGAATAAAGTTGTGTTTTAAGGTGCCAGAAGGATTTGAATGCATAGAGAGTACACCGTCAGGACATCCAGCAGATCTCAATCATGGTTCATTACGCACACCATCGGTGTTCGTGTGTTTTCGACGTGGATATCACAAGCCGCCTCTTGTTGATATTGGTAATTGCGTTTGAATCACTTTAACTTTTTCATTTATCCTAGTTCATTTCAGATCTGATTCATTCATGATTGAGTCGGTTCAATTTTAATGTTTTGAAGGTGTTTTGGATGAAGGTCGAGGTGAAAAACCAATGCTTGATTCGAATATTCTTTCCACAACTCCATTCGGACGTCCAGCGAACGTCAATAATGCGTCTCAAGGTTGCGTTTAGAGGATACTCTACAGCTCGTTACAATAATTTGATTACGTAACTGAATTTTATAATTCCGCTCCCTTCTCTTCATGATATATTCATATAATTATGGATATATGTCATGCTTTCATCCCTCCGTATTCACTGAGGTGTATCGCATCGTAGTCAAGTGTAACTGTCAACCAGCTTTTGGGAATCTCGGATCACATTCCCTTGCCTTAGGCATCCATCAGTGGAAGAAAGACATCACTCAAGTAACTAACGTAAAGTATGATGTGCCGTTCACTGATTCATCACAACTGAATCCAGTAAATTAAAGGTGTTTACTTAACCTATCGTCGGGCACAACCGAACTCAGCACCAAGCCAGTTGGTTGTAACACACATCTGTGTATTATTGGCTAATAAAGGTGAATATGCACCGCATACTTATTATAAAATACCGAAGAATCTCAATAAGGTTTGTGCATTTTTTGTTGGTGCGGTCATTTTGTTTATCTTCAAAAGTGAAGGAATGAATGATTTTTATCACAACTTGAAATAGGTTATTCCCATAAGTGACTAGATCCAATTCAGTTTATTAGTTTTGCAATAGATTAAAAAATCTGTATGGTGAGGCAAAAAAAATTTGCATCCATTAAAGATTACCTAGTCGAAAATGTCACCGCACTTTTTCTATTGCAATGGACAGATTTTTTGGTTTTCACATAATGTGCCGAGGTTGTCTCAGGCTCACGCTTAGGCAGTTATAATGTTTCAAGGATGTTCTTCATTCGGAGCTGTCTAGAATCATCAACTTTTAATCATTGAAGGGAATGGTTGGCTCGGATGTGTATATATGTTATAAGAAATCACAAGGAACGTCAAAACGACTCGCGTACAAGCCAAATGTATTGGACCGGTTCCCGTCCGATCAGCAATTTGCATTAGCACAAAACATACCAATGTTTTGTTTACCAATGGGCGCTTTGATTGAATGTTGGCCAGCCAAATGTCAACCGCCCGAAAAATCATTTTCCACTTTTGTTCTCACTGATCAGGTTTGAAGATTTACTAGTTGACTGTTCGCTGTAATATGATTTCATTGTTTTATGTACATTAATGATGAATGATTAAGCACGGAAGCAGGTATTATGGAGCGTGTGTGACGTTTTATGAGACTTACAAAGGTAAATTAACTGATGAACAATTGGAGAAACTTGATATAACACCAGCGTTGAGTGCACGTGGCGCTGTGGATGACTCGTCCAGCACAAACGATCCAACTGAACAGGTGCATTCTTAGTGCTAACATTGCAGTTCCTTTCATGACTCTAATACAAATGATTCATTCAATCTATTGATTATTCCATTGAATTTGCAGATGTCGTTTCACAATAATATGTCAATATGCATAATATCAAGATATCCATTCTTCACAGCGTTCAAACGATTTCTTTTCTATATTCATCGAATGTCAATATCGGGAACGCATTCGGTGCCTATCGAAAGATATATCTCGCATTTGGTAGCGTTTTTAATATCATATGTTCGTTATCATTGCTTCGAAAAAATCAAACGGTCAGACGAATCAAATCGAAATTCAGATGTACGAAGTGTCATTTCCTTCTCCGCGATGTCCTCGTGTACTAGTACAATTGGGCAATGAAACAATATCACTAGAAAGCCACGATGACTCGCAACTTCCTTTATCTGGTGCTGCATTATTCGATGCTCTCAAGTGTTTGGGCGCTGATAACTTAATGTAGTTTTCTTATCGTTATCGTTATCATTTTTATTACTATCGTTTCTGTTGCTGTTATGATCGTCCTTGTTATTTCTATAACGCATTAAATTTTGTGTTACTTAGCATCAAAGCTATCGGTATTAGAATAAGTAGGTTGAGAAGTATCTATTCAATATTTGCTATTTGAATGAGTTGTTAAAAAATGTTTGGAGTTAAAACACATTTATTATTGAGCATGATGATAACATGACTGAATGGATAGTAAAAATGAAAGAATGAAATTAAGGTATCTAATGTTGCTGGCATTACTGGAGCAGAAAATACTGGTGCATTCGTTGCGACCGTGGTTGTTGACAGCCGTTTGTGAGAGTGTATGCGCACTAATGTTTCCGTTCCACTGGCAGTGTCCCTACATACCACAGTGCCCCCTTTCACTAGCCGGTGTTCTGCATGCACCTTTACCGTTCATCGCTGGGGTTGATTCTAGGTGAGTTTTTGTACGATGTTCGTGTCGTTGTAAACTGGTGATGAGGACTTGTTTGTTTGACGTTCATATTGCAGATATTTCGATTTATACGAAGACCCTCCAGCTGATGTAACCTGTTTTGATTTGGATACCTCCACTGTCAGTTTCTCGTCAGTGCGTCAAACCTATAAGCTCAACGTTTTACCGAAGGTATTGCTGATGTTGTTCGATATTGTACTACTTTTGATACGACGTTATTACTGTGAATACAAAACTAAATGGAAATAAATAATCCAATTTTCAGCGTGCATCACGACAGCTGAAGAATAATTTGGAGAAGTTACATCGCCGTTTGTATCAAGAAGAATTTAACGTGATAACATTACGTAAAAATATGGACTATATGCCATTGGATGTTGACTATCAAATACAACGCAAGAAACGTATGCTTGAAGTCAGTGTGCAGGATGCTTTTCTTAAGTACGTTTTAATTCGTTATTCCATCTTATTTACCATCATTATCTTCATGATGAATGCTGTATTGCGGTTTGGTCCAACAATTATTGAATTACCTTCAAAGAGAGCATATATGAATGGTGAATGTGAATAGTGTGGATAGCAATGATGGTTCGATGAGACGCTGTAATAAGAATGTAAATGAATGTGATAAATCAGTGCTCTTGCAAAGCAATGTGCTACATTGATGGTTGGTAGCGAATGCTGAGTTTTTATATTGTATTATGCCATTAGTTTTTGTATGATATTTTAGGTTTATGGCATCTTTAATGCATGGCTATACAGCGTACCTGAGGCCGATAAGGAGTGCGCCGAGACGGGTTGGTGATACGGATACGGGGTCGTTATTCGATTTGGATGCTTTTCTTCGATCGCGGGATAGGTTTGTATTTGTTCATAATGATGACAAGTTATGTATGATAATAATGAAAGTTTAGATCATCGATAGAATTCTTCAAACGTTTTTGTGAGACGCAGTCGTTTAATCGTTTCATCGAAGAACGATCGTTCGTGTCTGATAAGAATGCCTATAACGCGTTCTTTGACGATTGCATTGCTAAGATCAATCCGAACGGTTCGTTTTTACATTATTATTATTTTGATGAGTTATTTTAAATTGATTGGAAAGATAACATTCATATGCACCTTTTTGAGTTGATCCGAAATGAAAATTAAGATGAGCGGACGTTGGAAACTTCGATGCTCGATATGGAGATATCAACGACGAATCAAACTGAATTCACACCTCCACCTGAACCGATGATGGACAGTGATGGTAATGAAATGCAATTCAAGTACGATCACTTTCCACGACACCTCAATCCAGTTCTCTTTCAACTGGATTCACTGAATCGTATATCAAAACGACATTTCGATGTATCATCGGATCGACTCGCTGCAGGTTAATTGGTTATTTCTTAACCATTCATTTGAGCTCAGTTCAACTGAAATTAATATTTGGTTGTTTGATAATAGTTATTGCTAGAAGTGAAACGATTTGGATGGGTGCAAAATGAATACTTTCAATTCATATGAAAATTAAACGAAGTTCATAGCGATGTTTAATCGAGCTAACTAACCTCAAATGTGATATTAGTGATATTGGTGATAACAGAGAGGTATAAACTCGTAATGAGTTTGATTTGCTGATTAAACAAATAAATAAATAAACCTCAGATGATATAATATTCAAAAGAACATATGAGAAGAAGAAAAGCTGCTCAGAAAAATTACATACGAATTAAGACGACATTAAGAGATGACAAAATTGTGATGCAGAGTAGAAAATGACAATTGAGAGAGGAAAATCATCGTGTTGTTATTGACAATAATCAAGTTACCATTCTTATTGTTGTTGATATAATTTGCAATATGGTGGTGATACTTCAGATAGAATCGGAAGTGCGCTATTACGCACAAAGCAAGAGATACGAAACGCGATCGAGAATGCGGTTCACTCATTAGAGCAAACACAACTCTCATGGCCAAAAACATTACTGTTTTACGCGTATTCTATATGGTTTATGTTGTTACCGTCACTGTTGCATATCGCCAAGTCTAAAGTCAAAATTTTAAAGCTCGCTTTTCACGTAATCTTTTATTTCATTTAATAATTTCAATTTATAATATTTGCATCTAGTTAGAGATCATCGTTAAAAGCATCGTTTGACGTTCGAATGAGTGCAATTTTTGGTTCGAGTGTGTCGATGAATCAAATGTGAACGTGTTGATTTATGGTGATGAAGTGAAATGTTGTTCAGGTGTTGGATCAGATTGAACAAAGTGGCGTTGCGGTATTGGATCAAGTATGCTATCGAATACTTATTCAGTTGTGTGGTGATTTTGGGCAACCATTATTGGCTGTTAAGGTTCTGCAAGCAATGCAGGTTTGTTGTTGATATCCACATAGAATTTCAATCTATTGCATATTCGTTATCTATCGATAAAATTTACTTTGAAATTTCAGCGTAATGGTTTAGAGCAAAATGCAGTGACTTATGGCATTTATCATCAAGCAGTTCTGAATGCGACTTGGCCGGTTGGTAATCAATTAACAGCGATCAAAGCGTGGAATCGAACCGCAATCGTGCTCAGGGCGATCACGCAATTCAGATTCAACTTAGTTATTCAAAAACGAAAACAATCTTTGCAAGTCTCTGATACGGTACGTACGTACATCTTTTCTGTTTGTTGAATTGGTGAGTTTGGTGGATTGATTTGAATTTAGACATCGGCAATGGAGAGCAGTTCATTGAATGAAAAACAAGCTGGTAACAGTGAATCGAAAGAAATTGCTGACGCGAGCAGTGATATAGTGGACGAAGATGAGGTTTGTTGTTCTTATTATTGTTATCGTTGATTTTGAGATTATTTTGTGTCATTGTTTAGTAGATGGCTTATGTGTCTGTGTATCATTATATGAAATTGAACCGGTTTGTATCAAATTGAGCCTGATCAAAAAATCAATAGTGATATTGTTGGATGATTTTTACTGCTGCTCGTTCCACTGTTACTTTTCATATTTGTTGTTTAGTGTATTGAAGATATGAAAGAATTGAGCTAAGTCAAATGAATTTATTTACATTCAGGAACAACTTGAAACAGCACCGTTTGTCATTAGCGTACATCCATTGGAAAATAATGAAACCGAGAATGCGACCCCAGAAATTGTTAGTTTAATTGATTGATTCATTAACTGATCTGTTCTTATATGAATGATTATTGTTATTAATATCGATGTGAGTATTATTATCATTATCGTTAATTTGAAATGGGTAAATTTGAAGGTCATTGAACAAGAGAATGCAGCAGAGGATGCTCAAAACGGTCAAGAACTAGATCCATTGGGTGCGTTGAGTATCGATAACTCTGATGCAAATAAAACAACTGAATCACAATCAGGAGCATCAATATCAAAAAAGAGATCAGAGCAAATCAATCAAAAACAAGAATTTATGAGCCCCAGTCGTGCGAGATTCATTCGTGAGCATAGCGCCTCACCATTCTCTCAAGAGGTAGGCATCGTTCATGCCTCCATTATATTAGACACTTCATTTCATGCATTCATTCAGTGAGCTTTAATAATGTGCGTTTATATTCAATATGAATATAATTTGATGATGATTCAATCTCTTTCGAAATGAATTTTACGGCATCGCTGAAATGTTGTAATAATAAAAATGTCCTCATAAATCTATGATCATTGATTGAACAAATGCTATGGATAAGTGAATGACTGAGTTCGGATTTTTTACAATAAATCTGTTTGCTGTTAGAATATAATCCAAGCGTTGAACGCTGATATTTTATGAAGTAACAGGCCATATCAGTAAGCATTTTTTTTATCTCTCATCATTTTAGGTTCCTACTCAAGAGGTTGATAATATGAAACGAACTGAAAGGTCGTCGTCATGGTTGAAGGGTCTTACAAGTAGTCCTATAATAAACAAAATTATGCGAAGTCATACCACAAGTTGGTGCTTTTGTAACTGCGATCATTTTTTTATTGTCATTGTCAATGTTGATTTTATTTTGTCATTCCGTACACTTGAAGTAAGCAGTCTTGTGCGTTTATTTTGAGAATGAACAGAAGTTAAATGTTCAGATAATTTGGATACGTCGAATGATGCGAATGGAACGGTCGCATCGTTGACAATATCACCGAGTTTGTCGTCGTTGGTGAGTCAAGTGAAGAAGGGATATGACGATGTGATACAGTCGACGAATCTATCAACACGACTACGTGATGGAGTTCACTCGTTGGTGAATGAAATGAAAAGTTTGAATCGTTCCTACAACACCAACAATACATCGTCGCATTTTTCGAACGCGATGAACGACACTGCGCATTTGAATGGACGAGATGAAAATGATGAAATCTTATTCAGAGTTTGTTTCTTTAAAATCCATTTTATCAAACATTTATGTCTTTTTTGAGATTATTTGAAGTTCATTCCTCTATGATAGCGATTGTGAAGCGATACGATAATTGTTCATTTGAAAAAAAAAAAGAAAAAAAGTCGATCAGATACACAAATATTTCGACATCTGCGTTGAGACAATGATGAGCGAATTGCTTAGCAGAGAAGAATCACTCAGATAAAGTAGTAGTGACAATAACCGATCGGATTTTGCTTTTGACAGTTGTTGCTTTTCGTATGATTACCGAATTTTGGAAGTTTAATAATGGTTAGTTCCATTGGATTCCAATTTTCGATTGGTTTTCATCACTTTTTTTTGCAGTTTGTTTCGCGGTGGCGCTTCGTTTGTTTGAGTGTTGAATAATTTCAGGAGATGTTATGCGATGAATCGTCATTATTTCAACTGGACACAGGCGCGTCTTGTTCGATAGTCCCCGTTGAATGGTGGTTGAGCGATCAGATTTACTCACCGTCCAATATACCGGATGGACCAATCGATGTGTCTATTTCATCTGCGTCCTTGTGTCCCAGTTGTAAAACGGTCCGTTTGTTCATCAACATTGTTCTGACTGAGGAATGGAAATGCAGTACACGAAAGGACTGAATATAAGAGATGAGAGTTTGAGTGAGCATTGCCGAATAATTGTTCACTCGTTAACTGATGTTAACGTGAATTGTGAGATGTCTTAAACGGATTTGAAGCTGATTAGTATTCGTTTTGTTAATGTGACATATTCAGATGGTATACGATGAAGAGTTGATGGCTGGTTGGGCAGTGGACGAATCGAATCTGAATACGTGCTGTCCATTTTGTGAATTCACTTTCGTGCCATCGCTGACCATCAAAATACGAACCCGATCAACACCAGTCCAATCCAGTTGGTATTATCCGTCAAATTTTCAATCGTCTTCAAACAATCGGCACAACAATTCCAATAAATCACCATCACCATCCAATATTGATCACTCGCCATCATCAGATTGCATCAACACGCAACTTTCTGTTTGTTTCATTTATGTCTCTCACTCTGATGTCATTTCACTGTTTACTTCGTTGTGTTATTGTTGCAGTGGGAATCAATTTGATTAATGCGATCCAAATTGTGATAAAATTTCAAAATGTGAACGAAGGGAATCAACTAACGTCGATTTAAATTAGTATTAATGTTATCTCACTGCAGTTCTTGATATTTCACTTGTTTGTATCTGCTATCAGAAATCTATCAAGAACTTTTATGATTTAGTTTTGTGATGGATCGAAATTGTCTGAATGAAAAATATTGCCTACAAATGTATCAAGTGATCATTTTTTATTAATCACGATGTTGTAATCGAGTTGTAAATGATAGGATTGTAAATTCAGGTACCGTTCGTAAGTCCGCTGGTGTTGCGTCGTGAACTGGAGAATTTATTGGGAAATGATTATTTATCAGCGATATCGTCATCGTTGAGACATTCACATCCAATAATCTATTGGAATGTTCTGTATTATTCACGAAGACTTTCGTTACCGACGCATCTGTGTTCATGGATTGCGTTGAATGTGCACGTGCGTTGTGTTTATGACGTTCCCGAGATGCACTCTAGCAATACACCGCTCTACTTCGCGAATCCATCACATCATGTCAGTTGTATCGTTTTATTTCATTTGTCATTTGATGCGATTTGCTGAGAAACTTGTCCGCGCTGATTTAGTTCTCTTCAAAGATCTGAGATCTGATGGCAGAGTTGGCGTGATTTTTGAGTGCTGATTCCACTTATCTCTCGTGCTCATGAGCTTACGATTAGTTTGCAGTATCGTTTATCCTCGAATTAGCCGTCGAACGCAGCCATCAAATGAAATATTTTTCTTTGGTTAAGATTGTTAGAGTATAAGTGTTATTAAAATTCGACAACAGAATGTCACTGAATGAACGGTAGTGTTGAATGATGTTTTAGGATGGTTTATTACCGACGAGTGAGCGTCCACTGGCAGTATGGCAGCACGTGGTCGATTCACTGCAGCAGTCAAGTATATTGCGTGCTCTTCAAGGTTTATTGACAGAATACAGACGTGTCAATGATGGCGTCAAAATACGAAGTCATTACGCTCTTTTTAGGTTGATTTTATTTTTATTTCAAATTTATTCATTCATCTGTTTATCGCTGAAGAATGGTAACAAGTTAAAAGTTCATAGTCCTTTAGTGAATTGCATTCTAATTGCGTATTCGACGTTCATTGATCATGTGCTCTGAGATATCCATCTCTCACCTATACTTTCATAATCAGTGAATTCGACTGAAAGAGTTAAAAGTAATGAGAAAATTACCTTTGATGTTATGACCTTAGGATGCGCGGGAGGTACGTAGAGTGAGAATAATAAGAGAGTGAGAATATAAAATATTAGAGGGAATTTTCTCATTTCTTTAACGCTTTCAATTGAATTTCAAAATGCGCATATTCTCAATCGTTTATAGTTATATTTATCAGTTAATTCCGTGATTAATAGTGAATTGAAAAAGGATGGTCGTAATAATGCAAATGCAATTGCAATCGTTCAGAGATATTCAATTCACGGCATTGGATCGTTTTGGTAGTGCGGTGGATCGTGATCAACTGGACGTGCAGTACGCATGTGACTTCGAACGATTACCGCCTCGCATTTTGTCGATGTTGAGTGTAGAGGATTATCCACCGAGATTGGTGACACGCGCTTGTAGAAAGATATTCTTACCACTCGATTTGATATGATTTGACTAGATATGGTTTGGTTTGATTCATGATTGATGCATTTCACTCTATCACATCCGATGATCTAATGCTTGAGAATGTTTTGTAAAATGCTTCTTCTTGATTGTGAGTTACTTCGCTTAAAACTTCTTGCGGGTCTAGTTCAGCATTAGTTTGCTTTATTTAGAAATGAGTGTGAGAGACTGATTCTGATTGCAGTGGTATAAAACATTGATTTGCCTTAGTTTTTAGTGTGATGATTATTTTTTTGGATTGTTTTATTTGAGTTATGCTTATGTTCAGTTCAATTTTCGGTGCTCATCTTATCGAAATGATCTCGATTGTGGTGTGATCGTGTATCACCAATCACCCACAAGTTCATTCGAGCCATTTATTAGTTGCAGTTAAATTGTTCACCGCAAATGACCATACATATCCCATGATGAGTTACTTCTTGTGCTACTTCGTGAAGAAAGATAAAATATCAGTTTGGCTTATTTCGACAGCGTACAGCACGATATGCTAATATAATGAACGCTTCTATTATGAACAGTTTTATAGTCAGATGTTTATTAATGATAACAGGTCAACTCTATGTGTGTTATATTGCAGTGTTTGTCAGGTATACGGAAAGTTGATGCATTTCACTGGTTTTGTCATCTATTGTGAATATTCATTTTTTGTTCACATTGTAATTCTTTAAGTATCAAGTTAACTCATTCTTATTAAGTATTTTCTGTTAATACTTTTATAATTGTTGCAAGTATTTCAGTATTATTCAGCCCTTGTAATTGTAATTCATTGTTTGCTTCCATCAAATAATTTTCTTCGGTATTTTTGTCGCTTTGTCGCTGTGTTATCTTTTTGAAATTATTCAGAGTTATTCTGGTTTTGAATGCAATTGTTTTATATGCCATTATCTTTGTTCATTCGTCCGTTTTCCGCTGTGTAATATAAAAATATGAATTTCTCGTCGTTATGATTATTATTCTGTGATTTTTAAATGTTGAGAATCATTAATGTTTCCATCTTAAATGTTGATAAATCTTTAGCTTCAAATTGTGTTTTGTTCCGTCTCAAATACTCATAAAAATTGGCAATACCAGTCCTGTATTAATATTTTTTACAGTTGATATATCATACAATAATATACGAATGGATAGAGTATTGCTAAGTTTCAAAATTGTTTCAGTGTGTGAACTATAACTTCGAATATTTTGCTAATCGCCCGTTAAAGAGGTGATTAGTGATGAATGAATATCCTGGAAGAGGTCCTCATAAACGAAGCAAATTTGAAACAGATACACAAAGACAACGCAACAAGTTAGTCGATGACTTGTTGGCAGCGTTAACATCTTGGAATGTGAATGTAGATATATATCAGTGATAGCTTCTGAATTTAAAATTTGTATTCGATGGAACCCATTTTTGCAGTTCCGAAATTCGATAATTAGAGAAAAACCAAAAATTGTCAAAATCAAGAATACATGCAGTGGTGTGTACCTGAGATGAGCACTATGTTTTGAAGTTAGGGGAGTGAGTGTATATGGTGGTGTTGGCACGTTGAGTTACGTAGTGGTATTGTTAGTCGTTTATATTTCCAGACAAAATCTCATCATATTGGAATATGTAGTTGGAAGGGCAATGTTGAAAGGACTCCAGTTACGAGTACGGTTTAATTTTTTAAGTGCCTTCAGGTTTAGTTACGCTTTTTTTGAGTTGTGGTTTAGTTTTTATTATATTCATTAAAGTACGTTGAGTAATTGTTTATCAGTCGTCGCGAATCGCATCGATGGGACTACCTCAGTCGGATGCTCATTACTTCTATCCTGAAGAAGCAGTGTGGCTGATGGAATGTGCAATGGGCTCAGTGGTTCACAATGGTATTGCGTTATCGGTACAACAAGGTTCGTTTATTCACTTCGAACGGATTTCAGTCTATTGACAGCTCGAATGAATATTAGTACAGATATGTGATTAAGGATATCGTTTGCTCGAATCACACGGTATAACTTGGCCTCAGTATGCTGTATATTGTTATTTGAAGTGTGCTGGATATGTGGTATTACCTTATAAGTGAGTTATTCACTTATTTGATTAGTCATCCGCCAACAATTCATTTTGATTTATTTCTCTGTTAAACTCATTTTACATTCGAAGTAGTGAAAGTAATTGACCGAAGTTACGTCGATAGAATTCGACAAAATTCGATCGCATTGCGACCGAATGATTTTGTGGTACGGTTGGCATATCGAATATCGCAATCTCAGAAAATGATTTCGGTTGGATTCCGATCGGACTGAAGTTTTGTTCGGTAGCCATCATTGAATTGCAACCCGTTCGCTTATGTGAATGGAATGCATCGCAAAACAGCGAACCGTTCCGTTCTATACAAAGCGTTGTTTTTTTGCTACAATGGCATCAGCTTGACAGTTATGCAGTATGATTGATGTGCTCTAGAAAAAGACCGGACAGTGATTAATACCTTCAGGTAGCAATGGACATACAAACGAAAATATAATAAAATTAGTTCTATCGTGATGCCTAAATGCCTCTCATAGCGTACAATACAACTTTTGAATGCAGAGCTGATGGATAGCTCTGCTCTGCTCCGAATCCGGAGGAATCCGAATTCGGAAATAGAATGACATACCTTAGCTGCGGCTAACGGATGTTGCCGTGACATTTTTTGAGGGAATCAAGAATTTTGTTGGCTCCAGAGCCTTTGCAATAATAATTTGGACTCATCTCATGCACGCATCCTTCAAGCATTTCAATGTAGCTGCACATATCCGTATTGATAATAGCTAATGAAAAAGTCTTAAAAAGCCACTTGTCAATTACTAGCATTGTTTCACTCGATTTCAAATGATAGAGTCATTGCACTTTCAGTCGGATAACATCATTTGAACATTTGAACACCACCCACTTAACAGCAGTACCAACAGCCTCAACGAGCAATGCAATTGCAACTGACGAGAATCGTCTCAAATTTCCGTCACATTTACTGCAAAAATTTCCGACGATGACCAGAGAACGGCGTGTCATCAACTGCGATATAGTCAGCAAAAATGATTCTCCGATCACAAAGATTTTCAACATCTCCGAAACGTTTCCCACATCAGCGAATCGATTCTTCAAAATCGATCGCAAACACATCCATCGAGTTTGTTTCAGTTTTATAACACCAATTTCATTCACCCGAAATTTGCATCGCTTCCAGGCCCACACTGAGTTAGAACTGGAAGCGGTGAAATTCTCTACCGAAGCAGTGCCATCACACTTTGGGGCATTTTTTTTCGGCGAAGGAAGTTCGCTCTCTTGGATCGTCCTCGTCGTGCATTTCGAGAAAAGTATGGAAAATAGAAAATTGGATATTGTAAGAACAAAGCAAATTTTACAATATCATATTGAATTGCGAACAATACAATTCGATATTAACATAAAACGAACGATCAGAACATTCCATCTTTAGTATTTGAGTTGCCTCAGAAGTAATTTGATGAACACAATGCGACTCACAAAGTGAACGAAAAGATAGGATGGGGTATTACTCATCGCCGTAAGCACTGCTTAGCGATGGTCCGCACAAAAAAACTCTTACTTCATCTCAGCTGTAAAGCGATTTTTGCTTCAAGACGAGGGAGTATCGTTGCGAAATGCAAACGGAATAATTGACTCACGAAAATGTTGTTTCATGAGTACGTCAGACCTCGTTATTGGCCACGATTCGACGCGATCGCGAAAAATTCATCGAATTGGGTCATTTATCGGGCGGAACGAGCCAAGTTGCTCAACAAGAAAAAGACTGTCTCGGCGCCTCCTGCATCACCCTTCCCTAATCATTTCAACTATGAGTAAGTCTCCACAGATCTGCTATCACATCAGATGAATGAATAATCCAATTCCTGTTATTATTATCGCTCCCACTACTTAGATATCGCATGAACGAACGAATTTCTCGTAAATTTCAGTGCTCAGTTGAAGCCATTCTTGCCATCGTCTTCAGCATCGTTATGGAACGCAAATGCTCTTGGAATTGATTTAGATTATAGCGTTTATGCCGGTGATGGTTCATATAAACACACATTGGCTGTGACACCACTTTTTCTTATTTTAGTTGTCAACAAGTACGTTTGTTTTGTTTTATGGCACTCTTAATTGTGCGCTGGCTGATTCACATAGTGAATGGGATGTGTGTGAGCAGAACGGAATGGCGATTGTAATGGGATCTCGAAGATGGGACTGAGAGGGCAATACGAGGGTAGTGTTCACAGTTTGGATTGGATGATGTAATGCTTGCATAGGATATTAATGATTTGTGGCTTCTTTAAGTTGGGAGGAATGCTAACAATTAATTTTTGGGGTTTACAATTTTGTTTATTCGTTTATTTGCTTATTTATAGACAGTTGTGAAATGGAATGTGTATGTATGTATGTATGTACGTGTGTTAGTGAGCAACTAAATGAATGTGAGCTGAGGTGAAACGAGGTGAGCACGTGGGTGTTTGTTACAATGTGGATGAATGAACGTTTCGTTTTTTGTGCTTTGACCGAGCAGTTGACGAATTTTGAAAAGCAATCGAAACACCTTTTCACACTCATCTCTTTATATCATCTACCTCATACAATTTGTATTATGCAATTGTGCACTTGGTGCATAGCGCAAAACATAGCGAACACTTCACAATTATGAACTTATGATAATAATTTCATCGCAATTTTTGCTTTAGCTCATCACTGTTGCATCTGATTGCCAGTTAGCAATGTAAAATATACAATCAGTTGGTGATCGTCATACATTCAGAGTATTTATGTGTCATTGTGCTTATTATAACCATCAGAAATACTTATTTGACTTAACAAATACATCTCACCAAAATTATTTACCCCTTCGTCTGTTTATTTTTCAAATTATTTGCTTTCTTGCAGGCTTTTTCGCGTTTTATTGCAAACGCTTTAGGGTAGCTAGGCTAAAAGCGTTATTTTAATGTCAAAATGGCTGAAGTAATCTCAAATGAATCTGCTAATCCATTAACATTTAATGAAAGGTTCTGGAAGAATGCGTAAAGAATTGAACAAACAATGGATTTATCAGATGTTTTGCGTTATGGTTGGAGTTTGTTGTGATAATAAACGAATGAGTTGCTGGTTGAAGAAGTTGATATGGCCAAGTTGTATACACTGTTTCGTTGAACGTCAGCTGTGGAATGCTGATGCTGCCGATCATTTTATAGGGTTGCAATAAATTAGCTGAGCATAACGATAATGAAGACACTGACGAAGTGGTTATTTTGACACTAAGTGAACTAAGCAAATAAAATGTTCGCTTAATTGAATCAGTCTTACAGGAATATCGCGATAGGCGGTAATCTGCTACCGTCAAGTGCCTATTTGCACGCCGTAAGTGCACAGTTGAACGGTGAACGTTTGGTGTTGGCGATTGCAAACTACGGCTCGGTTCTTTTCTACGATATCGATCACCGACCGATTCAGTTGTGATTCATTGATTTGTTTGTTTATTATACATGTACCGTGCAGATATAAAATGTAATGTACAACAGAGTCTCGATTTGGGCAGTGAATTTCGAAGGTTGTGTTGCTTTGATGTTGTTCGTATAATTGTATTTATCAATTCAATGAATTCGTTTATTTTACATGTTTGATGTTTGTATGTTCACAAAAGATTGTTGGATTCCAAATAAATTTTGTTGAGAGCATGTGAAAGTCTCTGCGTTGTTCTTTGAATTTGCTCGCAATATTTGGTCTTAATGCAACATGAGTCGTGCAAGTCAGCGTATTGATAATTTCAGAAACAATGCAATGCACCACAGAAATTCTGTTAAGACATTCAAAGTCACTGTTCAATGACAATTGTATATGTGGTATTATTTGTTATACAAAATGAACTTTTATTATTCGAGTGAATTAAAAACAAAAAAGACCGATAATTGATTTCGAGTAGAAATGGGGAAGTATTTTATCACTTGATTGAGTTGATCATCATGAATGCAACTTTATCGTAGTGCACTAGACGTTTGATTGATTAAGTATTTATTTGCAGAAGAAACAACGCACGCAACTGAAGAATATACATATTTTCGTTGATATTTAAATCCTTTAATGATCAAATATTTTGGTTCGCTGACGGTAAAAGAATACTGCCGATAATACAGAATAAGCATCCGTTCAATCTTTATTTTCGCTGAAATGTGGGCGAATTAATGAGTGTTATTCGATCGGACGGACGATTGGCTTCGTTCATTGAGAGAGCAGTGAAAGATTACAGTTGATATTTTTATTTTGAAAAAAAAATTACTCGTTCAGTGGGTCTTGAAAATAAATTGGTAAGTCAACACCACATAATGATGATAACAGCAACACTGAACTGGCAGTGAGCATTTGTTATCGCATAATTAAAATCAGTTTTGGAACGTTTGAAGGCTCATTTCGAACCCCATTGCAGATTGTTTTTGAGGTGAACTGTGAAAGAGTTGTTTTTGTAAAGTTGTTCGATTGTATCGCTGAAATGATTGCATCGGATAGAGAACAATATCAGAATCGAATGAATAGAGAACATTCAAATCATACACCAGTTTATGCACATTTCAACAAGCATTCTACCAAAGTTTCGAAATGCTCCATTTGAAGATGTGAACTGTTGACGTTCCCATTAGACAATTGAAGGATGTTTCGAAATGCTCTTCATGTAATCTGAGAGCGAGTGGATATAGTAAAGTGCAATCTTTGCAGAGTACATTGGATGGGTATGTGTATATGCAATAATAACAATAACAATAATAAACACAAATGAATGAATGATAATGATAAGGATAGGTAAGAAGATACAAATAGGTATATGATGTAATGCAAGAATAAAAATATGTGCTTGTTTGAAGAATTTGTGGGGATATATGCAACGAGGCGGACGGATTGGCTGTATTGAAGGGGCGATGCAATCGTTGGCTGAAATTATTTTTAGAGTTTAGAGCAGACACTGGATTTTGTTTGTATAATTATGCAAGAGTGGATGCACACTCGAGAGATTCAGAGACTAGACTCAAGCTGAAGCTGAGGTTGAGGATGAGATTGAAGAAGCAGCAGCAGCAACATTCCACATAACACCTATCATCTAGCAACATCCAGCTATCGTCCGCTCATCGTGCATCTCTAACTCACTAGAGCAGTATCTATTCGTCATCCTACAAACAACTACTCACTCAACCAAGTTTTATGAAGAAGGTAGCAGTAGCCAAGTGAATGCGATATGACATATTCAATTCTACTTTATTGAGATCTGCCCGTGTCTCTATCATCTCTAGCATTAGCATTATCAGTTATTATCATCCGTTCTAACCATTCCACCAGCCAGATTCAAATCTCGATCCGAACTGATATTATGCTCATTGCTGACTTATACTAAATCACTGCATTGTTGTGTTGTATTGTGTTGTGTTGCGTTCTTCAATCGTTTCATCATTCTCCTGCTTCAGTTCGACTGGTCCTGGCTTGGGCTTACTGTCGACCGATTACTGATAACTGTTAGCATTTTACTATGTGGTCTGAACCACCGCCGATACTTTAGTCCTTTATAATTCTTGATCAGACGACGAATACGTTCATTGCCTATCTTCATATCTGATCTTACGAACACCGGTGCTCCGAGCCCCTGGTTGGGCTTCAGCTGTCGGTTACGTAAACGTGCTTGTTACTTTATTATTACCTTAACCGATACTAATTGTTATTATTTATATTGAATCGCCGTTTGTTGATACTGTTATTACTGCATATTCATAATGCCTGGAGCACCTCGATTCACCAAGAAGCCATCCATCCAGCAGACTCCGCAAGGAGATCTACTGATGGAATGTCATCTTGAAGCAGATCCATCCCCAGATATTGTATGGCACCATGCCGGTACGCCAATTTCAGCAGGTCCTCGTGTTACGCTAACACTGACCAATTTGCAAGATATTCTCTACAAGGCAGTTCTTATTATCAAAGTACGTCATGTTATTTGCTTATTTAATAATATTGCCATATCACACCTAATGAGCATTCGTTCTTCATTCATTTTTTTCATTACCCCGTTCTCACATGTTCTGCCGTAAGCATTTTTTTGAAAAGTTCAAAAATAATGCACCACATTCATGTATTCGCGGTATGATGTGTTGCGAAATTGTTATTGAGTTGGATTGAGCTAAGAAGTGGGACTTTTTAAAACAAATTACTCATTGGATATAGAGCAAAATAAATCTGTCTTTTTAACAGTTGTTATCTTATCGGTAATGATCGCCGTTAGTTGGGATTTATAGCATTCCCATTGCAAATCTCATCGTTTGATTATTGACGGGCATTTGTTCGAAACTTCAAAACGCCTCTTCCACTTTACTGCAGAGAACACGTTTTTGTTTGTTGTTCAAAATTTCAGTTTATGATCAAGAAACGATACTGATTTCTATGCTCGTTGCCGAGCTGCTGCATCATTAGCAAATTAATCATCATTCGCACTTAAATCAGCCACCATAGATGAAATTTGATAGGTTTACGATAGAACATGATGGATTATCGTCGTAAACTCTACTTTACTAGAGCAGTTTCATTGATTAAGTGGGATTACATTGTGCGATCCGTTTGCTTGCTCAAAGTTTGTGATGAGGTCACTTGAAGGGGAGTGCAACAATAAGCCGTTTGTAATCACCTGACTAGCGCATAGGTAGACCGTTCACCGTTAACGAGTAAATCAATCATTCACGAGTGGATAAATATCTGCAAACGAGCGATCGATTTCAATAATCGGCCAAAGTTATCAATATATGAAGAATTTCATATGGCAGTAATCGCTTTGTGATACATTCCATAATGTTAATTTTTGGATTTCACGAGCATTTGAATCCAATAAAGCAGAAGGAACTTTATAATATACATTCATTCACCCTACCTCGTTCAAAAACGTCTGAATCAACTACCTTTTATCAACAATACCTCATATTTTGCTAATCCCCTGATCCATGCATGATTACGATAAACTTCAAAGGCAATCGCATAAATTAGCTTCGAATTTCAAACTCTAGTGTGCAGTTTTCATCAATTGAGATGCCGTCTTGCTATCAGCGATTTTTTGTCCGAAATTTTGGAAATCACTTCGGTCGAATTGAATATTTATTGTTGAAATATTAAACGGGAATATTGAGATGGGCAGACATCCATCTTACTGGATAACTTACTTTGTGTAAATGTGGTATGATAAAATAATGGACTGAACAAAGTCAGTAAGTTGATTTGGATTGTAAAGTAAACGAAGATCAAAACCGATTGTGATAGATGTGTCGCGGTGAAAAGATAAATGAATAGCAGTAATGGAGTGCTTTGTTGACAGTCTCTTGGATTTTTTAAAGTTTAGAAAGTAAATTCATCCAGTTTCAAACAAAAAATTATATCAATCAACTAACGAACAACACATGAATCATTCATGCAACCGTTTCATATAAATCATTGACTTGGCATCGCTGAACACAACTGTTTTCTGCAGTTTTTCGAGCGAAAAAAATACATCTCAGCATGTGGTGAAAACAACATTCGTGAAATAATGACTTACTATCGGGAGATGCTGCTGCTGCTGTTGGCAGAGAGATATGTGGATGTAATTTTTGGTTGTTTCGATGATCTTATTTCATTTTAGGAACCGAGTGTGGGCGATGGAGGAGCGTATAAATGTACAGCAAGTAATCAGTTCGGTGAATCAAATGCAAATATTAACCTCAATTTCGCAGGTTCGATCCTTATTGAAGCGATAATCAGTTTTTGCTTGTCGCATAAAATTCACATGATTAAAGATGAACGTAAAAGTAGACGCAGAGCGAGATTTTATGCTTGAAAATTTTTAATCAGTGTTTAATCGCATCGAAAAGAAGCAATTTACATAGCATTCGTTTGGCTCTCTTCTTTCAAAAATTCTCATCAAACCGATATTTGAGATAATCATTTTGAATATTTCAATGGCATTATTGTCTCACGAGTTCATCATTAATCAGCAAATAAAAATCGCATTAGTTTTATCAAATTCTATCCGTTCAATCGTGCCAAATGCAAAGAGTCATTACCATTGCCTTGATCTGCCTGCAACTATGCATCGCCAACGTATATCTCTTCTCTCATTCCATTCAAACGGCTTCACATAATCCACTCTTCAACAGCAACACATGGCATTATTTCGAAACTCCTCCGCACTATTCATTACTCATTCGCTCAAATTTTTTGTTTATTTTTTCACTTGCATCAGCTGCTTTCATTCGGTCTTTCTACACATCAAGGGCAGCGAACAAAAAAAGAAGATTAATTTAGCAAGATATTTCTGCACATCTTAACATGTACATAAATTTTACCTCTCTCCATGTGGGAAATTTTCCTCGTTAATAAACTCGTACCCTGAAGAGTGTTGAAAATCAGATTGGAACACTGCTGGATATTATTGAATGAAAATATCTGGAGCTTAAGCGAAACGTGAACGTAAGGCTGATAACCTCAGCTCAGTTATTGGTCTCAGACTGAGCTTAAACTCATCTCAATCTAGTTCGAATTTTTAAGATTTCGACAATTTCACGATTTTCCTATTAAACGGTGTCAAATTTGCTAGTTAGGCTCGTATACGGTCTCACAAACACCTTACAAACAATTTATGTTCTTTTTTCGGGATAATAAATATGCTATCTTTTCGAAACAAGAAGTAAGTTAACAATCTATGTGTCCTTTTTCGGGATAAAAAGTATGTTATCTCAGTTGACTAAGAGCAACAAAAAAACGCAAGAACATTATTAATGAGTGGTTATAATCATTTTTGGAAGGAGAAATTCATCTTACTGCACAATAACTGCGATTTTCGTCTTATCTCTGCATCGAACTGCTTTATTTACTTCAAAAGTTTTAGCTGCTGAACTGAGTTGAAAAGTTGAAGTAATTCAAATCATTTCGTTACCATAAATGAGATTAAGCCTAATCAAATGATCTTATCTTTGCATCATTCCAATTCTCATTGTTCTTGTGAAGCAAATGAATTGTCGGTTGTTCCAACAAATTACAAAGTATCGCACCCTCAAACAGGCACCAATAATGAACTGATCAAAGAGAAAGTGGTGAATAATAATTGAGCAGCAATTCATTTGTTTCACTGATTAGCACATCACATTCAGGTGGCGCAGATGATCAAAAGCCAAGCAAAGGACCAACGTTTTTGAGTAAACCCAAAATAATACCAAAAGATGGCGGTGCATTGGTGGTTATGGAATGTCGTGTGAAGAGCGCATCAACGCCAACTGCACAATGGTATAAAGATGGCGCGGCTATCTACGAGAGTTCGCTTTTTAAAGTCGTTTATACCGATTTGGGCGATTCACAGCATCTTTTTCAACTCGAAATTCATGTTCGTTTTCATCATTCCAATTCTCGTTATTTTATATTTGATGTTTGTTTTATTCGCGTTGATATCATCTGGTTAACTGACAAAAGAAAAAGTATTGATCATTTACCTGATGGAGTTGTACATGCTCAATGAATTGATATGAGGTCGAAAAACTGGGATTTGCTTCGAGCTGAATGTTCATTGCGATATAATCTGTAGCAGTCATTTCACTGGATGGAGCAAAGAATGAAAGCGCTAAATTCTAAAGTGATGTCTTGTAAAGCCCTAAATTTCTAGAGTGATATCTTGTAAAAATATTAATGCTGAACTGTCAAGAGCGCTACGGCGAGAATTCGATTCAGGGTCCATCGGCTGGTGACGCGGGACAATACCGTTGTAATATAAAGGATGATCAAGGTGAAACCAATGCGAATTTAGCACTTAATTTCGAGCAAGACACTGAAGAAAGACAGGAGAAGAGTGAGAAGCGGGAGAAGCATTCAGCATCACCAAAACCCACTTCACGGCCAGGTTCAGTTCATTTTCCGCTTCGTCACAGTGACAGCTTGAAAAGACATTAATACTGAACGGAAGCACTCATTAACGGCTATGAATTGCAGGCACACCAAAGAAGCAAATGAAAAGTCGTGAAGGGACACCAAAGAAATCGTTGAAGTCTCGAGAAGGAACCCCCAAAAAGTCGGTTCGTTCGAGAACCTCAACGCCAGTCAAGGAAATGGAAAAAGCAGATGAAACCACAGCACACAAAGCACAAGTCGGCGATAAAACGGATATGAAAGATACGATGAAAAGCGAACGAAGTGAATTAGAGGATGCAGATAGCGCTGGTGGTCAGATAAAGGGTAAACCACCAAGTGGTAAAATCACTGAGAAAACGACCGAGATGGTCAACGGTGCTGAATTTAAATCAGCACAAAAACGCTCGGAGAAAGACGGCCAAGTAGTTGAAGAACGCGATGCAAAGACACGAAAGAAGGCCGCAGACAATGTTGAGAAGTCAGAATTGGAACAAGCGGACGATAGCAAAATGGACGTTGATGCACGTTAGTTGGTTTGATAGTTGCTTCATCAACGAGAATATTCCATAGTTTGTAATAATAAGTATCCGCTTTAATTCATAATCGAATAAGATCACAGTGGAATGAGATTCGAGTAATCGTATCTTGAAAGAGTATTTTTCAGAAAATGTAAAACGAAAGAGTGAAACAACATTGCCGCTACCGGATGAGAAGAAAGCTCGACAGCGAAGTAAGAGTCCATCGAAGAGAAGATCCAAATCGAGATCAAAGAGTCCATTCACCGAATATGAGGAGATCAGCACTGATAAAGCTAAATCGACCTCAAAGCGTGCACCTGTGGTACTTGAACCAGCCAAATCGAAGGTCTTCATTCTTCATTAACCCTTCATTCATCCAGTGATAACTGCACACAGTTTCGTTCAAAGCTGCTCTCTCTTTATTAGCAATATTAAGATGAATTTTTAATGTGTTCTATTTGCAGGTGGCCAAAGAAGGTGAAACAGTCGTATTAGAATGTGAATTTCAGTGCGATCCCTCAACTAAAATAGCATGGGTCAAGTACGTTTAGCGCTTCATTCACGTTCAGCGATTGTTGATAATGACACAATACGACTAATCTATCATTTACGATTTTAGATATAATTTTATATTGGCATGATGTTATGATGTTGAGTTAAATTTTAATATCATGGCAATAAGATCAGAATCGAGAAAATCAAAATGAACAGGGAGATTAGAGGGAAGAATTCATGATAAAACGAGTCACAACAACGATAGTGATAATAAATGAATTCAGAGATGGACGTGAGATAAAGCCTTCAGCCGAATTTCGAACATTTTTCGACGGTCAAACAGCTCGTTTGACAATAAATCATATGACTGAAGATAAAAGTGGTCTATTCAAATGCAATGCGCTCAGTAAATTTGGTGAGGCACACACATCAGCAATGGTGAAATTCGAACATGGTGGTTTGTTGCTTATTTGTTGATTGCATGTACACAAGTAAAATATAATAGTTATAACGGTAGGTAACTTTTATTAAGAAGATGAATATGATCCTCGTAAAAGACATCGTGAAAGTATTGCTGAAATAGAGGAACGACTGATGGCTGAGCATAAGAAGGCTGACGAAGCGAAGAAGAAAAGGAAACAAGAAGAGTCGAAGATGCAAATACCGAATACAATTGTTACTGATGAGGATGGTTTGCGTTCTCAGGCTGAGCTGGTTCGTTTCAGTCCCTCTTGACCGCATTCAATATTGCTTTTTCTGAGATTTGCATTGCTCATGTCGTTACTCCAATAACGTGTAATTGCAAATTTTGAAATGATTACGGCACCTAGTTTGAGGTGCATGACATCTGAAATGTTACAAGCCTTCATGAATGGTGTAAAATAACTCGAAAAATGATTCAATATTGCAGATGGATATACCAATCGGTTCAACGGGTGACGCAGGCGATGAGGTTAGCAAATGAATGCAATCGTTTAAATGAAACAAATGAATATTCCGAATTGATCATACAGCTACATTCAATAAATTGAAATTTCATTACTCACAAAAACATGCAACTCTATTGAAAAGCTAGAATAACAGTTTGTGCTGAATGAATGCTACTGGCACATTTTGAAGATTCAAAAAGACTTCGTTCTGTTTACTGATTTCACCGGTTCTTTTCACCATCTTATTTACACAGACCACTTGGAATGTGTTATGGTGAAGACATGAGAAAAGACTTTATTAGAAAAAATTTTTATACTGGAATATAATATGGTTGATTGAATGAATGAAAAAAAACAATAGCATGCTGAAGAACGCGTTATATTGACATAGTATTAATTAACAAGTGAACGTGTCAAATTTAATTTCAAGTTAAATATTATAATTGTTGATATTAACATTCATATTCTTGAATCTTGAAACATTCATATTCAGTTACAGTCTTCTACCTGATTTTTCATATTCATTGCTCAGTCATTCAATCCACTAATAATTTCTTGTTCGCTCCAATTAACTGCCTCCTTAGTAAGCGAATTAGAAGATTGAATAGAATCGCTGTGATAACTCGGCGTTGATTCGCTTATTCAACGATCCTCTGATAATTCGAATGCGATCTGTCTCCAGTTCTCAGATATTATCTTCGAACCACATCGAGTTAGTTCTGATCGAACGAATTAACCCTATTCCAACTAATCATCTCGTTGTTCAGTTATCAGCTCTAATTATTGATAACCAATGAACCAGTGATGAAGAAAACTCTATCAGTGAGTGATCCTAAAGTTTATTTGAATAAATCTGATAGTAAATTAAACGAGTATCTTCATCCGAACAAAACATCAGAATATGAATCAAACATCAGACGAATGTCAACGCCAGTTCAATCGAATACTAATCATGGAGAGATGAATTCATCAAGAGATGAATCGAATAAGAATAAAATCTCTCAAATTCACTCGTTTGTTCTATCGAGACTGCCCAGAAGACGTGCAAGAAGCACATTTTTACGTGAATTAATCGACTACGATACTCCATTTAGTCAGTACTCGGACTCTGACTCACCAACACCAACCCACTTACGTTCATTCACTGTTTCCAAATCGAGTAGCGCATCGGTAAAATTTCTCACTTCATCAATATTATTTCGTTCTATCCATTGTAAAACCTCAATCCATCATAAAATCAAAACGCTTACCCATTGTTTCATCACGTCTGCAACGACGGTTTGTGATACTAATGCCGTCGAACTGATTCATTTCGCAGCCATCACTCCTGAGTTTTATTATGATCGCGTATCTTTTGATTTGATCTCTTTTAATAATCGAACATCTGTCTGAGTGCAAATCCAAGTTGTGGTCCAATCGTCTTCTGAACTAAAACCAAAGCATGAGATGAATCAAAATGGATTCAAATGTCGGTGGTTAACGATGAAGAGACTGCAAGATGAAACAATTCACCATAATTTTGTGATAGCATACGAATGCCAGACAACATCTTTCAACTTGAATATTCTCACTCTTGCATCCAATATAAGTAAGAGGGCATTTGCGTCCCACATGTTTTTCCATAGAAATTTGGTGAATATATTAGCGAAACATAATAATTTAGTTAATAAATGAGTTGGTTGGAGAAGATGTTTGATCATTTACTGTAGATAAGATGATATTTGATGCATTAAGGCTAGGTAGTTGAAAAATATCAAAGAGCCGTTTTGCTAAACTCAGCGAAATTGCTGCGTTGAATGTGGTTGAGTATGCAATTAAGATAGCGATTCATTATTCAATATCTTTGCATTATTCACGTATTACAATAAAATGCTTTTGAACTGCAAAATAGATTTTGCATAATAATGAATAATTGTACCATAGATAAAGATATATGATGAAGTGATAATGAAGAATTATGTTTATATAGCGATAAAAAATGAGCACTTGAGATTGAAGAGAAATCACACAGTGTATAATGCAACAGAATAGATGAGAAACAAAACACGATGCGGTGAAACGAACTATAAAAACAATGAGAAAAAGCAAAAATATGAAAGTACACTCGAGAAAAAGCTCGATAAACACACGTCGCCACATACTTTAAAACATTTACAAAGCCATTGAGATGTTCATTTTGCATTCATCCAACTCGATCACCATCATCACATTACATATCTTGCTGTTGTTGAATTACACTCGTATATCACGTCTCATCATCGAGTTATTATTCTTATCAATACAGCATTCTCTTGTGTCATTCGATTTTTAAGTTTGTCTTCTCCTATTACCTTTCCTTAACTCAATTAAAATAATTGCCTCATCAATTCCACTTCTAACCATACAATATCTTTTCTTCTTCTGACTTCATCTAGCACATATAATGATATAACCAAATAAAAAGCTTCAATAAATTATGGAACCTTAAATAACATCAATGAATATACGATAAAATTTGAACACAGGATGAAACCCCGTCATCCGGACTCACTATCTCGCCTCAACTCAGAAGTCAATTACTTGGATTGCAACAGAGTGGCGGTGGAACACCAGGTGAAGGTGATTCAGAAGATGAAATGTCTGAATCAATCTCCGAATTGCCGAATATCAGTGGACAACGATCGCGAAGAGTTTCTAGTCAAAAACCTGAGGTTGCTTTCATTTCATCTACCATTCGCTTTCATCTACACACTCAAAACAATAATTCTTGTAGCTCAAAGCATTCTTCTTTATTTCACAGAGCTTTACATCTTTTACTTCGCAGACTCATTTCCATATCTACCTCATAGCATGCTACCATCTGAAAATCATGACATAAATTCAGTCAATGAATTCGTTCAATCATTTTGAAACAGCACATATCAGTTGAATTTATTCGCGAAATTCATTTTTCATCTACACTGGCACA
This sequence comes from Anisakis pegreffii, assembly GCA_035041965.1. Lineage (NCBI taxonomy): Eukaryota > Metazoa > Nematoda > Chromadorea > Rhabditida > Anisakidae > Anisakis > Anisakis pegreffii. The sequence goes on along the minus strand of JAPYMA010000758.1, from coordinate 149,246 downwards.
AAGCATCAGCCAGTACAATACGAGTCTGAATTCATTAAATCGAGCATTTTTACAGAATTCATCTGTTTCATTCAATCAGTTTTAATCTTTAACCATAAGATTGCTGAACTCTTTCTAGCTATTACCACTTCGACTATATATTCTCGTAACGTTTTCAGATGCAATATAGCACATGTAGTCGTTTAATACAATTAACTTGATATTGCTGCAATTATAATAACTTGATGTTTGTTTGTGCATGCTTTGCATACCTTAACAAATTGCGTCTTAGAAGCACAGCATAATTCATGTTGATTTCAGATTTTGTTGTAATGACTTTTGTTTGTTTTCGTTAGGTATTTCTCATGGAGGTATACTGTATGTCTAACCAATCAGCAATCTTTTGAGTGTACACTTTTCGATTATCGTAATCTGTGCTTGTTCAGCTCAGAGATATCGTGGACGTAGTATACACTTGGAAAATCTAAGTTGTATAATATAATGAATTAGAGCAAATCTTTAAATGTTTGTCCTTGAATATGTGTTCAGTGTTGTGTTATATGAGTGATGTTCCGAGAAATGGTAGTAATGCTTTGTCGGCATAACATTTCAGCAGTCGAAGCAAACTGGCGACCAATCGCTATCTAGATCTAGTTCATCTCCGTTCAACGTTATGGCAAGTTTCGTTTTATGTTTACTGATCGTTTCATGTAATCCGCCCAGAACACATAGCAATTTGAAGAGATGTCATGTTGAAGTTCATTCATCAGTTGTTCGTCACATTAAACTAATTATGATTATCAGTGATGGGTACGCCACTGAAAACAAAACAGCTCCGCTAATCGCCAATTAGCTAAAAAAACACCTTTGTCCCGCTAAAAGTGATTCGTCAGTAACGCCGCTGACGAAAAAATAGCGGAAGCTTCTCGCTGAAAGTGCCACTAATCGAAAACAATAGCGCCAGTTTCCACTAAAACGCTACTTAGTAAAATTAGTCCGCTAATCGTCACTTTCAAATCTACCGTTGAAATCTGCAATCACGCTACTGAGTTCTGCGGGGGAAAAACCGTCGGAAATTTGGCAAAATCTTTTCGATATTCATCAGAAATGTCGAATTCTCTTCGAATGGAATCCGCTCACCAAAAAATTGCAATAATACTAGTAACCAAATGATGTCTGAATGAAGAGTCACGGCGTCGATCTCCGATGTGGTAAGCATGGAACTGGTTCCGACGACGTCAACAGTAGATCATGTCAGAGATACTGAGTAGTACAGCGCAAGCTACCAATAACTTATGTCGCTAGAAAAATATTGTAGCGAAGGTGATCGTTACAAATTTCCGCTCTATTAAAGAAGTACCGCGCTACCGAAAGCTTCACTAGTAGCGGAACAGCGAATAGCACACCACTGCCCACCACTGATAATTAAATGTTATTCGGAGTCAAATAATCTGTTGAAGTCACATAAAGTCACACAACCAAAACTTGTGCGTGTTGTCAGTGCGTTGTCAGTACGTTACACGTGTGTTTCAGTACGTCCATCACAAAGTTTTCTCGGAGTCAATTGTGAGAGTCAATTAGCATTCAGACTACCAAAATAACAAATTAGTGGATCGTTCGCGTTCAATTGTTCACTGTAATCGTTCACTGAATTGTTGAAGTTTGCTGTAGTATCGTCCAAAATCGAAGAGGGTCGGTGCGAGTGTAAGGGTTTGCGTGTCCGAGTGAAATTTTCGTTTCGATAAGTAAAGCTGGGATAAGATTATTTCGAAAATTATTTATACATTTCTTGGAATAGTGCATCTCGAGAAAGGTGTCGTTATTTCTTGAAATCTATCCGAGGCGGTGAATTCTCGTCTTGTCTCGATTATTCGAGACGACGGCTGACCACCTGATTTCCTTGCAAAATTATTTCGAAGTACAGACTCTCGATGCACTGTGCATATTTTGTGCATAACAACACTGTGTTAATTTATATGCACCTAGAATACACACGGAATTCATAGGGATAATCAGACTAGTGATAAACGCTTCGAGATGCTGGTTAGTTGAAGGGGTTGAAGTTATCGCATGTTATCATATTATACTGATTATTGTAAATTGAAGTAGTCATTCATTCACAGGATGATCGTTTCAAATAAGGTAAATGAAATAATAAGTTTTAACAAACTGTTCTAATCCGTTCTATTCTGCAATAAGTTTGTGTGGTTTGTGATTCAGCTGAAGAAAACACCCAAAAAGAAGGCTGAAGAAGCACCTGCGCAACAAAAATTCGCATTGAAGAAAGTGGATCGAGACGCCGAAGCACGTCAGAAATCGCCCTCCCGAAGTCGAGGATCTTCAGTAGCAAATGACGTAAACAATGCAACTTATTTGTTGTTTCGTTTTTCGTTTTTGATCAATGATATGATATCGTTGCAACGAAGGGCAATGAACTATACTAACCTCAAGGGGTTATCAGGTGCAGTAAAAGCAACTTTGCGATACTGTGTACGTTCCTTAAAGCAACGTACACGAACAGCATTAGAGCAAGAATTTTGCTGTGACGAAATCAGTGTTTGTAACGTTGCTAGTCATCGATTGTTTGCATAATGTTCATGTTACTACGAAAAGTAAGTCAGTCCTCAATCCACGTTCCATTTGATCCGTTCCAGATGTTCGTTCTCAAGATCAACAGGTGTTTCTGTCTGAACAGTCTCTTGTTCTGTTTGTCAAGATGTACTTCATTCTGAGTTCGTACATAATTCTTACGTTAGAGTTGAAGTTGAGTTCGGAGTGACAAAATTGTGAATGTTGTGGATGTTATAGCTGTTTGATTGGGTGTTCTTTATACATCATTTTTATGTTCGGTGTCATGAACCTAGTTTAGAAATACGGCTATTGCTTAAGGCGAACGCACTCAACAGCGTTATTGAATTTAAAAATAAGTCGGAGCAGGGTGAACTCCCAGATGATGCACCTTTCGAAGCAGCTTTATAAGCAAACGAATCAATCGTAGTAGTCGTACTGCTGATATTGCTAATCAACACAACCACTCGTGAATATCAACGATTCCAGAGGCGACTAAAGCAATAGATACTGATTCTGAGTGAGAAGTGTAGTGATTAGCGATCGTCCTATTACACACTTTTAGCAAACTGCTCTGTTCTGTTCTTTTCCGCCCTTCAGTTGTTCTGAAGCGTTCTAATCTTCGCATCCTTTTTGCTGGAACTGTTAAAACAGCTTGACTGGAATAGACACGTCATTAGTGGTGATCCAACTAAACATTTCATTCGATATTGAAAATTCCAGTTTCAATGTTTCAAATTGAATGTTTGCACATTGTCGAAAACGAGTACTTTAAAAATGTATCGTTTTGATCCATTGCAAGTCATTAGTTTGAATTTTTGTGCGCAATGCCATTTGAGATCGGCTGACTTAGTTTGGACTGAGATTGAGATAGAATGATATGTCGTACAGTATCAAGTATGCAGTTCAGCATAATTTTATATGCATAAAGTATAGGTGATTAAAATCTGTACCTCCCTTTGGGCTCATGTTAGAATCTCGTGTAAATCGCCTCTGATTAGTGTGAAAAAAATGAAGAAGAATAGATACGAATCAATGCCTTGTCATAATGATGTACATAAGAGAATCGTTCAGATGAGAAAATGGATACCTTTAAGGAAGAACGTGGTTAAGTAAGAATTCTTACAATTATAATCACTGTTAGGTGATTTTGATTCTCAAGCTCCCTTAAAAAATTTTGAGAATATGTGTCCTGGATAGAGTCCGAATGGAGCAGACAAACTCTCTGGGAAAGATAAGTCCGCCCGTAACTGATTAGTGCGATATAATTTCAGGAACAATCGGGTTTAAGGCGATCTGCCAGTGGAACTTCGAGGCCAGGAGAGATTGAAGGTCGTTCACGGGTAATTGTTTCATCATTATTTTGTCAATTCAGCAAAATCAGTCACGGTTCCGTTATCAGCTTCACCATCATTATTCTGAACGTTATTCGTGTTTAATGTGATAGTATGTGTATAGATTTGTTGCATGAGAATAAGCATCTAAATATGAGATATTGAATGAACGTATTGTAATTAAAGATGAAAGAAATAACTGAATCAACTGAGTTGCACGAAGAACAGCAAAAAGCAACAAGTGCAAGCCTACAAGGTAAACAGGTTGGAAAGAAGAAAGCATTAAGTGATAGCAAAGAAAAGAATCCCCTCGAAGGAATTAAACTGAAAAAAGTGCAAAGAGCTGATACTTCGTCTGATACTTCCCCCACTACAACGCCATCGTCATTGTCCAGTCGTCGTGACACCTCTACGCCTCTTGATGAATTTCCTGATGAATTCGTTCGAAGACAGTCCAGTCTAATGGGTGATAGTTCTCGAAAAGGATCGTTGGTTGTAAGCCTGAACCATCCTCAATATTGCCTCTCTCTCTCTCTCTCTCTGTTTATACCTCTATCCATTTTCTCCCTTTTATCCGTTTTGCTGGGCTTGTAGCCGCTTGAGATATGGAGCTCAGACCTTTAGCTAGTAGCTCATCTTGAGCCTGGCAGGTGAATGATAGCTATCTCCAAAGATCAACAGTGTTATCTCATTGTTTTCACATACCATGTCGGCTACATTCTTCATAACCATCTACGCCCATAAATTTTCACACTAGAGGCCAGACTTCTTCCCAGCAACACCTTTCCTCAATACTACTACTTCTGACCGGAATACTCGCCTTTTACTGCTGGAATCATGTTTGCTAAACCTTTAACAACACCTCGCGAGATTGCTTTCAAAATCGGTACTCATTCAAAACAAAAGAGTCAAGAGGATATTCCATTATGGCACAAAGAATTTTATCCATTTTCATTGCAGATTTGTTAATTCATCACAAAGATTGATTCAATTCAGATTCGTCATCGCAGAGGGTCGATATTTTTGATTGTTTTAAGAGATTATCGTCATGAGAACTGTAAAAACTATATAAGAAAGGAATATTTTCAAACAAATTAGCATCTTCCATTGACATTAAACCAGCTTTTCAAATTCTCATGGATACATGTCATGAAAAATTCAGTTGCAGTCATTTCCATGCTTCAGGCGTTCATTTCAATTCAAACCTATTTCTTTCACCGACTCAAAATGCTCATCCTCTCTTTCAATCGCTCGTTCTTCTTCAACACTTCTATCGTTACCCTATGACATACTGAGATATAATCTACAGATTCACATCTATCTTACCTACAGATCACTCACTATCACTCCTCATAACCCCAATAAATCCTTCGATTACTTTATAAATGAGGACGTAAATTTTAGCGGCGAAGTAGTGTGGATATGCGTCGTGAAAGCATTTCTGATGTTCTTGAGAAGGCATCAACACCACTTGAGCCCACTGGACCTGTTGGACCACCGCACATTGCTGAGATACCCGAAAATGTTACAGTACCTGAAAGTGAGTCGTTCAAAAATTTTATTAAAAATTAGCTTTAAGTACATAGTCAGTGATGCATTTTTTAAAACTCCTTATCACATCAGTAACGTCATGAATAATTTGTTGATGATTACAGATGAAACGGCTGTTTTCAAGTGTAAAATACAAGGAAATCCAGTACCTAAAATCAAATGGTCAAAAGGATTACGAGAAGTTAGTGGCTGTGTTCATTGTATCATATTTTTGGTAGTCTATTGAAATGATGACTCACGACACAACGGGAGTTGTTCCATGAAAAGTGCGTTTGAACAAATTCGATACTGTTTGAGTTGTTGAGCTGGAATTTCAGATAATGGCAGGAGGCCGTTTCAAAATCTTAACAGATCGTGCAGAAAGCACAGTAATGCTGGTAATGACGAAGTGTCGTTCACAAGACGACGGTCCGTACACGTTGACCATCGAGAACGAACATGGTCAAGATTCAGTGGCTGTCAAGTTGCTTGTCACTTCGGGTGCTGGACTTGATCTACGTTCCATGCTTAAGCATAGGTTTTGTGCCTCGCATTCATTCATTTATGGTTCATTGCTCCAATATTTCACGTCTCATCTCAAATAATCAATGAGCATTATGTCGTTTGCCATAGTTCAAGCCAAACACAAATCAGTGATTATTTCAATAACGAACTGCTTCAGAAACATTTCGAATTTGAATTTTGCTAATTGTGAGAATTGAAATGGGATCAACAATGAAGCAATGGGATAGCTGTACGTATATTTATCTAAACAATAGGATTGATAAGCGATGGAGGAATATATGAGTGATTACAATTGAAGGGAATACGAGGGTGGCGCAGCAGATGGATCAGCCGATGGAGGCGCAGGTAAAGCAAAAGAGAAGGATAAGCCGATGACCGAAGCAGAACGAAGACAGTCTTTATTCCCAGGAAAAAAGAAAGAGAAATGGGAAAGACCATTAGAGGATAAGACTGTACAACAACAAGTTGACAAGATTTGTGAATGGAAGTGTGTTTATTCCAGACCAAACGCTAAAATCAGATGGTACAAAGATAAAAAAGAGATTTTCTCAGTTAGTTGATTCATCTATTACCTCATTTCGAGAACTCCTCCCGACGATACCAATTGAATAGATGAAACATTTGAATGTGTTCAGGGTGGTTTGAAGTACAAGATTGTGATCGAAAAAGCAGTTTGTACACTCATCATCAATAATCCTGAAGTAGATGATAGCGGCAAATATACGTGTGAAGCCAACGGACTGCCCACAACAGCTATCTTGACTGTTGATGGTACGATAAATTTTGATCATTTCTATTGATAAGTCTCAAACTTTGACACGGATTGATGGTTAACATTATGAATATCCGGTTCATATGAACGTGAACTCATCAATGAGTTGCTTACCAATTCTAATTACAGAGCCACCAATGAAATACAATTTCATCACACCTCTTCCAAACACTCAAGAAATTTATCGTACCAAACAAGGGGTACTCACCTGTAAGGTTAACAACAAGCGTGCACCTCTTGTATGGCATCGCAACGGCAAACCGATCGCGTTCGTTTCCATTCCATCTTCAGTCTATCGCAATTGTGCAGATTGTAATTCCAAAGCTACGTAAGGAACAGACAGTTCAAGCGATGACTTTTGCAAAGAAGAGGAATTTTTGTTGACTGAAATGAATGTTTTTAGAATTTGAATGTTGATTTTCAGGGAAAACGATAAAAGGTTCTTGATCGAAAGTGATGCAGTTGGTCGTTTCACGCTGACAATCAAAGAAGTTATCCAAGAGGATCAGGGAGAATGGATGGCCAAAATCACTAATGATGTGTTTAGTAAAGTACAAGTTTATGTGGAGGGTTAGTCGTTGTTTTCGTGATGATAATTCATTATTGTTACGATCATTACTGGCATAATTAAGGTGATTGGTATTATTACTAATATCTTCAACAATGATCAGTGTAGCATGGCAATAGTTGTTATTTATGTGGCAGTCACGACAATAATCGAACAAATGAATAGCAAAATGCACTGTGCAACAGCAAGCTAGAGTAAGTGATTACAAAATGAATTCAGAACCACGCCATACATTCGTGATTCCGTTGAAATCGCAAAAAGTGATGGAAAAAGAAACGACAACATTGGAAACGGATGTGAATGATAAAGATGCGGATGTGGAGTGGTGGCATGACGGTGTGAAAATCACCCTGGATTCGAAGAAATTTGTCGCCGAAGCGGTCGGCCGAAAGAGACGTTTAACTATCAATAATGCCAGAATGGAGGATCATGGTGAATACAAGTGCACCACCAAGGATGACCAAACATTAGCGCAACTCATTGTTGATGGTTTGTAGTTCGTCACTGCTTTTATCAATTAGCCAAATTGGAGAATAGTAAGGATTATGCTCTAGCAACTGTAATAGCAAAGCGTATCTCTCTTAGCTTACGGTGAGCAATTACGCTACCAAAAATAAATCGCTGGTGGTGATTTATTTTGTCCACCTCATGTGAAAATCTCACTTGTACAGACATATTCAGCGTTCAGTGACCAACATTAAGCCTACTATGAAATATCTCTTACAAGACTTGTTGTTATTCCACAATATGCTTCTATTGATGGTTACTCAAAGGTGCAATATTTATTATGGAAGCAGGTAAATAATTCAAATGATTATTTCAGCACTCAACAAATTCATCGTTAAATTAGCTGATATGGAAGTGATTGAAAAAGAGGATGTCACACTGAGATGCGAGACGCAGGTTATTCAGTTTACTGTGTCGCCTATCGTTATCGCTACTGTAACTCAATCCCTAATGGCATACGATTGTGTTTTTGATTGTTTGAAATACCAAACAATTCATTATTGTGAATCATCGTTGATGCGAAATTCATTGAAGAAGCAAAGAAATTCAATTATAACGCAATCAGTAAGAAACTGACATAAACGATGCAATCATTAAGGATACAAAAACGCCAGCAATTTGGTCAACAAAAGGTAAAACAATCACATCAATGCCTGGTGGCAAATACGAGACAACGTCTCGAGCTGGTGTACATATGCTGAAAATATCGAAGATTGAACTCAGTGAAGGTGATGTTTATGAGATCAACGTGGCTGGTCTTGAAGGATCTTGCAATGTCACAGTTCTTGAGGCCGAGAAGAAGCCTATTCTCAATTGGAAACCCAAAAGGGTTCGTTCATTCATTCATTTTTATCGTTGTTCAGAAAAAAACTTGTGTGTACGATTTGCTGTAATAAATCCTCAAGTTAAATCAATAACTTATCACTACCTTAAGACCGCATTGTTACCGTAACATTGTCACTCTCATTTATGACAGATATCTTGATTATTGATGTCGATTCAATGAATTTATTGTATGTTTTGTTGACCGTTGATTGTGTGATCAAATTGCAGTTGAATTATATCAATTCAATTTCAGTGAATGAGAACGGTTACTCTGAATAAATGTGAAGTATCGAACTGAATTTTCAGATAGATATGGAAGCAGGCAAACCAGAGGTCATAAAAATACCGTTCCAAATCAAGGGTGCGAGAAGAACTGCAATAAAACCAGTGTTGAAACGAGATGGTAAACCGGTTGATATGAAACTTCTGAAAGACGTTGAAGTTGTTATTAACGGTGATGTTGCTGAAATCAAATTCAAGGTTATTTTGCATTGCATTCTTCATATTATCCTTGCAGACATTTTGGTTTTGAGTGTCTGTGAATGATTGTAGGTGTTGATTGGTGAATGCTTTTGATAAAAAGAATACTAGCCATATTGTGGATGCGTTTAATTGATTCGACTGTTTGAAAGCAATCATTCATTCGTTTATTTATTTCTTCAGATGAATCAAAGTCTTTCTTCCATTTCAGAACCCTCAGAAGGAAGACACTGGCAAATGGGCATTGGAGCTTGGAAATTCAGGTGGTACCGTGTTGGCACCATTCGAAGTATTCGTTAAAGATAAGCCGAAAGCACCGAACGGTCCTCTGGAGACGTCGAACATTAATGCCAAAGGCTGTGATCTGAAATGGAAACCTTCAGATCCTCAAGAAGGTGCTCCAGTAAAAGCTTATATCGTCGAGATGCAGGAAGGACGATCAGGTAATTGGGTGAAGATCGGTGAAACGAAAGGAACTGATTTCAAGGTGATTCGATTCATAGTATTATTTGAATGAAATAATATTTCTTCTCCTAATTGACATATTACTAAATTTGAGCCGGCAATCATTTCAGCTCTTAGCCAACAATTCTTTGAACAAAAAATATATCCTCAAATAACACCCCAAAAGTTTGCAGGTGAAAGATCTGAAAGAACACGGCGAGTATAAATTCCGTGTGAAGGCAGTTAATGAAGTTGGCTCATCAGAACCGTTAATGAGTGAATCGATTCTGGCGAAGAATCCATACAGTTCGTTTTTTCCTTTTGCTTGCTTATATCGGTTATACGTATCCACAAATCAGGGTAATCTGAGAATGTCAATGTGTCGCGTGTTCGTGACAGTTACTCGAACCCAAAATCGTTTGCGTCCATCGATAATTTGAAGCAATCGAATGAAATCAGAATGCGATATTGATAATGCAATTGAGTATTTGTTTTGCTATGTGCTCGATGAGTGAATTTCGTGTGCTTATATCAGCCTTTCAATCCTGAATACGGTTCCATTGGTAGGATATGAAGTGAACGAATGAAAAAAATTTTCAGATGTTCCTGGTAAGCCAAAAAATATGAAAGCAGCAGATATTGGAAAAGAATCATTGCTACTTGAGTGGCAACCACCCGAAAACGACGGCGGTGCACCAATCGAAAGTTACATCGTGGAACGACGTAATAAGTCGGAAAAAGAGTGGAGTGAAGTTGGTACTGTGACTGTACCGGCCGGAGATTCAAGAAGCACATTCTCGTTACTTGATGATAAAGTGGTAGAAGGCAAAGAGTACTATTATCGGGTCCGTGCTGTCAACAAAGCTGGTCCTGGTGACCCTTGCGATCATGGACGACCATTCAAGATCATGGCTAAACCAGGTGCGAGCAATTCACATAACATATTTTCTTTCGTGCAGTTTTTATCGTATCATTTTAATGTGCTTACCTTCTAATAAACAAATATGAAAAACTTTCAGAAGCACCCAGTTTCCCAGATGGGGGCATAAAGGATTTGCGTTTGAAAGTAGGTGAAACAATCAAATACGAGATACCAATAAAGGGCGAGCCAACACCTGAAATAACGTGGACAGTCAATGGAAAGCCGTTGAAAGCAGCCGGACGATGTAAAATGGTTTCTGAGAGATACAAACACACTCTGAAGGTGAGCTGCTATCGCTTTTATTGAACGTTGCAATTAACTGAGCACATAAACTAATCGCAGTTTGTCCATTAGACTCATACAATGTCTACATACAAACTTCTTAATTACAGCTTGATTTTTATGAGTTCAACGGATCCATCACAAATGTTATTGACGGAAGAGGTGTGTTTGATAGGTTGAACTGGCTTTTCACAGAAACATTTCAGATAGAAGATGCGAAACGATCAGATTCTGGCAAATTTGTGATAAAACTGAAGAATGCGAGTGGCACTTGTGAATCAACTGCCACAGTAACCGTTATATCTAAGCCAACCGCACCGAATGGACCGTTGAATGTCACCGAAATCTGCGGAGATGGTTGTACGCTCGACTGGAAACCACCGGATGATGACGGAGGAGAACCATTGCAAGGTTTCGTCGACTGTTCACCTAATTTTTAGTCATATTATCGTTATTGTTATCATCGTTAGCGAATATTCTCATTTTATGTAATTATGAATCAATGAATGTGTCGTGCATTCATAACAGTTACTCGAATGCATTCATCGAGTAATTTGAAGCAGTTGAATGAAATCGGATTACTATTGAGTCTATGCAATTGAGTATTTTTTATATGCTTTTTCAGTCGTTTATGATACTTGAAGGGTCAATAAGAGATATTGTTTATAGAGTATATTGTCGAAGCACAAGATTTGGATGAGAAGGGCAAATTCGTGAAGATTGGTAGTGTTTCACCAAATGAAACCAAAATGTTGGTTAAAGGACTGAAGAATAAGGGCAATTACAAGTTCAGGTGAATGATTGCCTGCTGATGATGTGCATGCGTTTAAGTTTCTGTGGTCGTGTGAACAGTCCGTTAAAATATATGTGATTGGATGGATCGCTGATTTCATTTCGGAAATCAGTAACAAGCGATCAATGAGCACTTCATAGGAGCATTCGTATGTGAAGAAGTGATCAATGCGGGTATTTCAGAGTGAAAGCAGTGAACAAGGAGGGTGAATCTGAGCCGTTATCAACGGATCAGTACGTGCAAATCAAAGATCCTTGGGATGAGCCCGGAAAGCCTGGTCGTCCTCAAATAACAGATTATGATGCGGATCGTATAGATTTGGCTTGGGAGCCACCCACCCGAGACGGTGGAGCACCAATTGAAGAATATATCATCGAGAAGAAAGATCCGGCTACTCGTGAATGGGTCGAGTGCGCTAGATCACCATGTTAGATTACTACATCGCCTTTATCGTTGATGCCTTCTTCATGGTCGTTTTAGAATCTTCTGATACGGTGGAATAATCTTGATTGAAGTAAATTCATCATGGAACCAAACAAATCAAGAAAGCACAAATCAGTTTTAAAGAAATGAAACGAGTGGTATCAAAATGAGTTACTCACCTCAAGTTGGTGATGAAATTCAATTTGCAGCAACGACAGCATCTGTGAGAAATTTGAAGGAAGGAGAAGAATATCAATTCCGAGTGCGTGCAGTCAATAAGGCTGGCCCAGGACATCCCAGTGAGCCATCCGAGAAACAAGTGGCTAAACCCAAATTTGGTAATGCTGCTTTCATTCCATTAACTCATTTGATATCAACTAACCTATGATTGATATTCATTGCTCAGCTAAAAGGGTGAACATCTTATTGCAAACAATTGGAGAGATAACACTAACAATTGTAAATTGCAGTTCCGGCATGGCTGCATCATGAGTCTCTCAAGAGTATAACAGTCAAAGCTGGACAAACAGTTCGATGGGATATTCAGTTTGGTGGTGAACCTGCACCAGCCGTTCAATGGACCAAGAATGATCAGCCGTTGACCAGCAAGGGAACTCTTCAGGTATCTCACTTCTTTATTTCCCACGATTTGATTAGTTCTCATCAAAAAGCGTTCTTTTCAAATGTTCTTCTCCGGATTGTAACCGTTCATCTCATTAACTGACCATTATATCAGAGATATTTCATAATCGCTCAATTGCAGATCGAAAAAACAAAACATGACCACACGATCATATGCATTTCATCAGCTGCTCGTGCTGACTGTGGCAAATATCGTTTGACAGTGACCAACTCGAAAGGCAAAGATACTGAGTGTGCTGAACTAACTGTTCTCGACCGACCTAGCAAACCAAAAGGACCTCTTCAAGTTGGTTTCGTTTTCTGTTCAACTGCTCAGTTTCGTTTATAATCCTGGTCAAGCGAAGTGTTTCAATTTCATTAAATAGATTTGATATTCATGAAACCTGATGAATGTGATCATTTCTCATATACTAATGTACATTTTATTATGTTGCATGATGCGATGCGATTTCGGGGTACATAATCGTGTTGTTTAAGGTATCGGATGTATTTGAAGATAACTGTAAGCTAGCATGGAATCCACCAGAAGATGATGGTGGTGAACCAATAGAGTATTATGAAGTGGAAAAGATGGACACGGACACAGGTCGCTGGGTACCATGTGCTAAAGTAAAAGATACTAAAGCGCACATTGATGGTCTGAAAAAAGGACAATCTTATCAATTCCGTGTAAAAGCAGTTAATCGTGAAGGCGCCAGTGATCCATTGAGCACTGAAACTGCTACTTTGGCCAAAAATCCTTATGGTTCGTCGTTGCTCTTCTTCAGATATTATTCCACCTATCACAAAAGTCCTCCCTTTTGTTCCACGTATAAAGAACAGACGTTGTACTTCGAATGCTCATCAAAAAACAATTTTATTTCGAGTTGCAGATGAACCAGGCAAGCCAGATGCACCAGAAATCACAGACTGGGATATAGACAGAGTGAATCTGAAATGGGAACCACCTGCAAATGTAAGCAGGATTTCCGAGCATTTTTTATTTGTTTTTTATGGTCTTCATTCGTTCAATCATCAGCAAACGCGTGTGCTGATTAAAAATATCAAAATATAGCAGTAGTAATGTTCGTTTCTCAATTCATTCGTCCAAAACATGTTCGAAATGAATGATTTCACCAAGAGCACTCGAAGGATCATGCCATGAATTCATTCTTCAGCGCTTCAGTGATTCTTGATTTAAGGATGGTGGTGCACCAATAACAGGCTATGTGATCGAGAAGAAGAGTAAGCATGCTAGAGACTGGGTTGAATGTGGTAAAACTGACGGCCCAGTGTGCGAAGCAGAGATTCGTGACTTGAAAGAGGGTGAAGAATATCAATTCCGTATTCGAGCAGTCAATAAAGCTGGACCCGGAGAGGCATCTGAGCCAAGTAGACGTGTCATTGCCAAGCATCGCAACTGTACGCTCGTTTTTAATCTTATTTGTTTTCACCAAAATCATTCATTCAAATCCTCATGAAGCAAGTAGCTTTTTCTGAATAAAACAGAGTTGACCTACTCAGAATGTCAGTTTTTGTTGGGGGAGCGTAAGGCGCAGTCGAAATGAGAAAGAAGTAAAATGAGGGAATAGCTAAGGCAAAAATCGTCGTATAGAGGCGACTAGTTACTTGTATACTCCATTGAACATCACAAAATATGATTAGAATAAATGAGAAATTGCAGTGAAACCTCACATCGATCGTGAAGCAATGAAGTCGATAACAATAAAGGTTGGACAAAAGTGTGAATTCGATGTTCCGGTACAAGGTGAACCGCCACCAGAAACCATATGGTCGTTTGGTGACAAACCAATTACTGATGATGCTAGGATCAAGGTGATTAATCAATTGATTCTGTTTGACCGAATTCATATTTGAATAAACCATCAAATTAGTTTCAATTAATTACATGAATATTATGAATTAATCCTACTTTCGCTGGACTCATATGGGAATGAGAAAGAATACATTGCAGATCACAAACGAAGAGTATCGAACACGTTTTGTTTTAACAAACGCAACTCGCAAACATGCTGGTAAATATACCTTAACTGCAACCAATATCAACGGTACCGATCAACACAGTATTGAAATCATGGTTTTGGGACGACCATCCGCTCCAGAAGGTTCGTTTCGTGCACACAAAACTATTCGCACATGCTTTTTCGTTCCATGAGGAAGATATGATATGTTATACCATGCACCTTTCTCATATATATGATGCAGATATCGCAGGTGATGTTTAAGCACTCCGCAATCTTTCAATAATTTCGAATTCGGTTAACCCAGTGAAATGGCTATTGTTGGTGTTTTAGGACCATTGGAGGTGTCTGATGTGCATGAAGACCATATGAATCTGGAATGGAAACCACCATTGGACGATGGTGGTTGTCCGATTGATCACTATGAGATCGAAAAAATGGATCTTGCCACTGGTCGTTGGGTTCCTTGTGGTAAAGCAACTGACACTAAGGCTACAGTTCAGAATTTACAAGGCGGAAAAACATATCAGGTTTGTTGTTAATACCATTGCTCAACTCATTATTTTAATATTCTACATCTTACACACTTTGATTTGATCGTATAATTCTGAATGATTAATAATCCTCACTTGTTAACTCGTGACTGCGAGTCAAATACCAAATTTTGTTACATTCAATTCAACTCAGTGTAATTCACGTCACCCGAATTAGCAATTCACTGACATAATTTTGAATTGAAGTATAAGAATCATAGACTGGCCTGATATCTATTGCTTTCAGTTCCGAGTAAGAGCAGTCAATAAGGAAGGTGAATCGGATGCATTGACAACGGAAGGTGATGGCATACTGGCCAAAAACCCGTATGATGTACCTGGAAAAAGCAATAAACCAGAATTGGTGGATTGGGATAAAGATCATGTGGACTTGAAATGGGATGCACCGGATGACGGTGGTTCACCGATCCAGGAGTACATCATCGAAAAGAAAGACGAGCGTGGTCGTTGGGAGGAAGCGATAACTGTTAGCTTTTATTCATCGTTACGATAGTCAGAAATTGTGAACTTTCGATGAAATTACATGAGAAATAAGAGTGATTTTATTGACGTACCAAATTATAATCGCAGTCAATAACGTTGTTATTCTAAATTGATGCTTTTGCATGTAGCAAAACGCATATTTAGATTGCTTCAAAAGTCATGACGCATCAGTTCATCTGTCAGGCGATAAAACCAACAGCATTATGCAATAGGCTTGCTGAATGGGTGAAAAGTAGCTTATAGTCAACGTAACGTGCTGATTATAAGTGTGAATCTGGTTGAAGAAGGAAAGAATGATTTTTGCAATCAAAAATGTATAGTGCTTTAGACAAAAATGAATGTGAACTCTATCAAAATTGATTGCTATCGCGATTAGTATGAAGAGGGAATATTGGTAATTCTGTTTCAGGTGAAAGGTGATCAAACGACAGCAACTGTTCCTAATTTGAAAGAAGGCGAGGAATATCAGTTCAGAATAATTGCTAAGAATAAGGCTGGTAAAGGTGAACCATCTGAACCAAGCGATCGTGTTATCGCAAAACCGAGACATTGTGAGTTCATGTTGCATCCAATTCTGGAATTTGGATTCATCAGCAATTTTATCTTTTTTTCGTAGTCTATTGAAAGTACTCTTTTTTTACCGTCAAATTACATCTTAACGTGATTTGCAAATTCACAAAATGTACGATCAGACGAACATTCATAAGTAATAGAATAAAAATACCAACAGTAATAAATTTTGCTGAAGAATGATGTAAAGAAATGATGGATAATTCAGTGGCACCACGTATACATCGTGAGGATCTACACGATACAGTGATAAAGGTTGGTCAAACGATTAAGTTTGTGGTGCACGTTGATGGAGAGCCACCACCAACCGTAACATGGGCATGCAACGGTAAACCGGTTCAGAGTGGTGTTGTCATCGATAACAGTGACTATCTGAGTAAATTCACCATTGGAAAAGCGATTAGGTTAATGATTAATAATCTATTAATACTTAATTAATAATCTGTTATGTTTTTAGAAAGATACACTCGAGTACTCAATATTTTGTCGTAGCACTATTTGAAAATTTGTTATGCGATCCTTCAAATGAAACTTCTTTTTCGTTTTTTTCTTGTTTCTTCATTCAAAATTTACCTCGAAAAATGATTTTAGAAAGCAAACTGGCAAATATACGATAACAGCAACAAACGAAAGCGGAACAGATACAGTGACCATTGACATAAAGGTTAAAGGAAAACCAAGCAAGCCTGTTGGACCTCTTGGTGTTAAAGATGTATTTGAGGACAGAGCCACTCTCGACTGGAAGCCGCCTGAGGACGATGGTGGAGAGCCGATTGATCATGTGAGTTGATGTTATTTCCGTTTTAAAAGCAGTTGATCAAATGAATACATAAATGTGTTTTAGAGAACTTCCTAGGAATAGTCTTCTATGTACATAACAACACTAAAGTATTGCACAAGATGATTTCAAAACAGTAACGAATGATTAATGATATTATACAACAACTGATATGGTAATTGCCACAGGTTGAATCATTTACTATGAGAATTTTGTGACGCAACTATCGATCAAACGAACTTCTTCAACCGTCCAATTCATATGTGATGTGTTATGGCATGGAATGAGTTTGATTGGTCATCTGACTGATCATCAAGTAAAATACAATCCGAATACAAGAATTTTACTTCCAGTAGTAATGAGGTTATTATGATTTCAGTATGAGGTAGAACGCATGGATACAAAGGATGGAATATGGGTACCTTGTGGACGTACCAAAGATACGATATTCACTGCTGAAGGACTCACCAAAGATAAACATTACAAATTCCGTGTGAAAGCAGTGAATAGCGAAGGCAGTTCTGAGCCGCTCGAAACTGACGAAACCATACAAGCAAAGAATCCGTTCGATAAGCCAGATAAGCCGGGACGACCAACTCCCGTTGATTGGGACAAGGATCATGTGGATTTGCAATGGACAAAACCAGTCAGTGACGGTGGGGCACCGATTCAGGAATATCAAATTGAAAAGAGAACCAAATATGGACGGTACGTATACAATACCTATGAATGTGTGCGTTAATGCAGCAATTATAAGTGACAAAATATGGATTCGATTAGTTTGGGAATTAATTACTTTCGAATCCAATATTTTGGTGAACACCACTGAAACGTTCCATTGCATTCGTCGAGTATGGACATCCATATTCATTTCAAACCGACTGAATTATTTTATTGTCATTATGTTGCACAGAATCCACAACATTGTCGGTTGATGTGCAAATTCTACGCAACCTGATAAAGCCATATACATATAAGAAGCGGCACTTACGCATTTGGAAATATTTCAGATGGGAGCCGGCTGTAACCGTTCCGGGTGATTCGACAAACGGTACGGTTCCGGATCTAACGCCTGGTGAAGAGTATGAATTCCGTGTGATTGCCGTCAACAAAGGAGGACCATCGGATCCAAGTGATCCAAGTCCAGCGGTCATTGCAAAACCAAGAAATCGTTCGTTCTTGTTTATTTGTTACTTTCGAAATGCTTTAACGGAATTAGTCAAGTCGCAGAGAAGTGGGAACAGAAACGATAAACTCCATGGAAATTCGATCAAACTTTCTAGATGATTTGCAGGAACGGGGAGATAGTAAGGAAAATAATCATTACTTACCATTAATTTCAGAAAAATCCCGTTATTTCACTTCAGCTAATCATGCGATGTACTGTTCTCTGGGTAAATGGTCAGAACTAAACTTCATTTTCCTTTTAGTTCCACCGAAAATCGATCGTAGCGCGTTGATGCCGATCAAGATCAAGGCTGGACAAACGATCAACTTTGCGGTTCCAGTCGAAGGCGAACCACCACCAGAAATAACGTGGCTCAATCCAGATGGACGTGAGATACGTCACGGTGGTCGAGTGAAGCTTGATAATCAAGAATATCGCACTAAACTGCAAATTCGTGCTGCTGAAAGATCTGACAGTGGTAAATTTACAATTCGTGCGACGAATATCAACGGTGAAGATACGGCTGTTGTTGAAGTGAATGTGATCGGTATGTTCAGCATCCGCATTTTATTCCTTTCATTCTTGGAATGATTTTATAACATCTAACCGACTGCTTGCACAGTGATTACGATGAGCAGTTCCAATTTATCCAGCCAAGTATGATGGCTATTTTTGTTCATATATGATTTTATGCAGTAAATTGATGAAGACTGATACGCTAATGCAACAAATCAATCCTCGTTTCATATTTGCTTAAGCATAGATTTTCGATTTGATATCTGTTCACGATGACAATAACATGCCCAATAATCATCTACAATGAAATTTGATGCATTTTAGACAAACCATCAGCACCTGAAGGTCCATTGAATGTTTCGGATGTTTACGCTGACCACATGACACTCGACTGGAAACCTCCTGCCGATGACGGTGGAATACCTATTGAAAATTACGTCATTGAAAAGCTCGATGCGGAGACTGGTCATTGGGTACCATGCACAAAGGTGCCACATTTTTGCTATTCATTTTCATTCGCTGATAATTTGCTCTATTGTAACACTGAGATAATTGGATAACTTGACAATGTGATTGATACACATGTGAATATGTTAGAATTTATGCCGGAATGTCGGAATGAATGCAACAACTCAAAAGTTTGAGCACTCACGAAATT
This sequence comes from Anisakis pegreffii, assembly GCA_035041965.1. Lineage (NCBI taxonomy): Eukaryota > Metazoa > Nematoda > Chromadorea > Rhabditida > Anisakidae > Anisakis > Anisakis pegreffii. Next base: position 129,964 of record JAPYMA010000758.1, on the reverse strand, counting down.
TTTTCATGAAGTAATGGGAATTTTAGGTTGACGGATCAAAAACGCAAGCTGTTGTGGATGGTCTTATTCAAGGGCATGAATATAAATTCCGAGTATCTGCAGTGAATGCTGAAGGAGAATCTGAACCATTAGAGACACTTGGTTCTACTCTTGCAAAGAATCCATACGATGTTCCTGGTAATATCATTTCTGTCATCACAATTATGTCATTCTCGCATTTTTTCAAAAAAAACTGTCCTCGAAATACACGGTGAAACAAACAAATTTTAAATGACATTCGTTGATTCAATGGAAATGTGTTCTAAAAGGAGATTTCCGAATGCTGATCTCAATCATTTGACTCTCTCTCGGCTATAGAGATTGAACTGATAGCATAGAAGAGCACCACCCTAGAATGAGTTGAAAGAATAGTCGAGAATATTTGCTTGTTTGCAGGTAAAACAAGTAAACCGGAATTGGTGGACTGGGATAAGGATCATGTGGATTTAAAATGGAATGCACCAACGAACGATGGTGGTGCGCCAATTGATGGATACGTTATTGAAGTGAAAGAAAAATATTCACCTTCCTGGAAAGAAGCTATGCAAGTTCCGGCTGGTCAGTTGAGTGCAACAGTTGCAAACCTGAAAGAGGGAGAGGAATACGAGTTCAGAATTCGAGCGAAGAACAAGGCTGGCGTTGGCGAGCCGTCTGAACCAAGTGATTCCGTGATCGCTAAACCTCGTCATTTGGCTCCGAAAATTGATCGTAGCGCCATTGAGGAGATAAAAGTGAGAGCAGGAACAGACTTCCAGTTGAATATTCCCGTCTCAGGTGAACCACCTCCAGAAGTGGTTTGGACATTCCAGGGTGAACCAGTTGAATCGAGTGATCGCATGAAAGTTGACAATGTTCCGTACAAGACAAAATTCGCTGTGAAAAGAGCATTACGTTCTGATACGGGTGTTTATTTGATAACAGCGAAGAATGAGAGTGGTGAAGATACGGCTGAAGTTAAGGTGACAGTCTTGGATAGACCAAGTGATCCCAAAGGACCGCTTGAGATAAGCGATATTAACAAAAATGGATGCACCTTGGAATGGAAGGAGCCCGATGATGACGGTGGAGCTGAGATTACCCACTATGTGGTGGAAAAACAAGATACGAGTACTGGACGATGGACAGTTTGTGGTGAACCAGTTGGAACGAAATTCAAGGTGACTGATCTGACTGCAGGACATGAGTATAAATTCCGTGTGAAAGCAGTGAATCGATACGGTGATTCAGATGCACTCGAGGCAAGCAAACCGATCATAGCGAAAGATCCGTTCGATACAGCTGATAAACCAGGAACACCAGAAATAACTGACTGGGACAAAGACCATGTTGACTTAGAATGGACACCACCAGTGAGTGACGGTGGTGCACCAATCGAAAAATATGTCATCGAAAAGAAGCTCGCCAACGGAGAGTGGGAATACGCAGAAGAAGTACCTGCAGAACAAACGAAAGCCACCGTTGGACATCTGAAAGCTGGTGCAACATATCAATTCCGAGTGAAAGCGATCAATAAAGCTGGTGCATCCACGCCATCAGATCCCAGCCGTTCTATCGTTGCAAAACCACGACATTTAGCGCCGAAGATCGACCGTTCAACACTCCTCGAAGTGAGAGTGAAAGCGGGTGAAACAATCGAATTCAACGTGAATGTTGAGGGTGAACCAAACCCGAAGATCGCATGGTTCATTAACGAAACACCGCTCACATCATCTGAACACACCAAAATTGATAACAGTACTGAGCATAATACCAAGTTGAAAACAACCTCTTCGAATCGTCTCGATAGTGGTATGTATAAAATCGTCGCTACCAATGAAAGTGGTAAGGATGAAGCAGAAGTTAAGGTTGTTGTACTTGATGTTCCGGGTTCACCAAACGGTCCACTCGATGTGAGAGATGTGACCAAAGAAGGATGCACGTTATCTTGGAATGAACCTGACGATGATGGTGGTTCACCAATATCGCATTATGTTGTTGAAAAGCAAGAAGCAGGTGGACGCTGGGTACCGTGTGGTGAAACATCTGATACAACACTGCGAGTTAATAAACTCGTTGAAGGTCAGCAGTACAAATTCCGTGTCAAGGCGGTTAATCGGCAGGGACAGTCTGAACCGTTAACAACCCTCTCATCTATCACGGCCAAGAATCCATTCGATGAACCTGGCAAACCCACTGATGTTACTCCAGTTGACTGGGATAAAGATCACGTTGATTTGGAGTGGAAAGCACCAGCAAATGATGGTGGTGCACCAATTGAGAGTTACATAATAGAAAAGAAGGATAAATTCGGTGACTGGATTACGTGTGCAACTGTACCTGGCACTGAAACAAAAGGAACTGCACCGAATCTTGTTGCGGGCGAAACGTATCAGTTTAGAGTGACAGCAGTGAACAAGGCTGGTAAAGGTGAACCTTCAGATGCAACCGGTGATGTCATTGCGAAGCCCCGTAAATTGGCACCTAAAATCAATATCGCTGGACTGTTGGATATTCGTGTTCGAGCCGGAACTCCGATTAATATTAATGTTGACTTTGAAGGCGAACCAACGCCAAAAGCATCATGGAAAGTCAATGACAAATCGCTTGAAAGCAATGAGCACGTGACAGTTACGTCGAAAGAAAAACGTGATGAAATCAGAATTGAATCATCAGTCCGAGGAGATACGGGTATTTACACGATTACGGTGGAAAATGAGCATGGCAAAGATCGTGCATCATGCTCAGTGACAGTTCTCGACGTACCGGATGCTCCACAAGGACCAGTGAAAATAGCTGATGTACATAAAGATGGTTGTACCTTAGCATGGAAACCTCCGGCCGATGATGGTGGCTCAGATATAGTTCAATATGTTGTTGAAAAAATGGATACTACGCGTGGTGTATGGCAAGAAGTTGGTCGTGTACCAGACTGCAATGCCAAAGTGACAAAACTGATTAATGGAAAGGAATACAAATTCCGTGTTAAGGCGATAAATCTACAAGGTGAGTCAAAGCCACTGGAAAGTGAAGAGATGATTGCTAAAAATCCGTTTGATGTGCCAAATCCAACGTCTAAACCAGAAGTGGTTGACTGGGATAAAGATCGTATTGACATTGAATGGCAGCCTCCTAGTGATAACGGTGGATCTGCAATCAAACAATATATTATTGAAAAGAAAGAGAAAGGTAGTTCGACATGGATCGAGGCTGGTAAAACTAAGGGTGCAAGGACGAGTTTCTCGGCTACAGGCCTCAAACCGGGCACTGAATACGAATTCAGAGTAGTCGCTGTTAATGAAGCAGGTCCCTCAGATCCCTCAGAGCCAAGTGATGCGCAAATGGCAAAGGCTCGGTATGTTAAGCCAGAAATAACCTCACAAAATCGCAAATTCAAAGTGAAAGCTGGCCTTGCGTTAACGGTTGAAGCTGAATTCATTGGTTCACCCGACCCAACTGTGGATTGGGAATTCAAAGAGAATCAGCCGTTACAACCTGAGCTGTTGGTTAACTCAAAACCTGGTATCACAACTATTTTCTTCCCTGCAGCGAAACGCTCGGAAAGCGGTATCTATACTTTGAAATTGAAGAACGAACTCGGTGAAGCAACAGGAACATTTGAAGTGAATGTGCAAGATAAACCAGCCGAACCGTGTGGCCCAATTGAAGTGTCTGATGTTACAAAGGACGGTTGCGTTCTCACATGGAAACCACCAGAAGACGATGGTGGTGCTGAAATTACAAATTATGTTGTTGAGAAACGTGATGTGAAAACTAATGCTTGGGTTCCTGTGTCGAGTTTCGTTCCCGGCACCAGCTGTATTGTATCAAAATTAGAAGAAGGACACGAATATGAATTCCGAGTTATGGCCGAGAACGTCAATGGCCGTTCAGATCCGTTAACTACAGATGCTGCTGTACTTGCAAAGGATCCATTCGGAACACCAGGAAAACCAGGAAAACCGGAAGTAACAGATCGAGATTACGATCATATCGAAATCGAGTGGCAACCACCAAGAGATGATGGAGGCAATCCGATCTCGCATTACGATATTGAACGAAAAGATTTGAAGACTGGAAGATGGATAAAAGTGAATACAGCGCCGGTTAAAGGAACCACATTTTGTGATGATAGAGTGCAGAAAAATCACTCATATGAGTACCGAGTTAAAGCTGTTAATAAAGCTGGACCTGGACAGCCGTCTGAAGCTTCGGCGGTAGCCGTCGCTAAACCAATGTTTGAAGCACCACAGTTCGATCTTGGTATTGATGGACGTGAATTCAGAGTTAAAGCTGGTGAACCGCTTGATATTACTGTACCATATGTGGGTTCTCCACAACCAGAAATCAAATGGGTTAAGGAAGGAGTTACTTTAAGCGATGTTGAAACTGATGAATCAAAGACCAGGTTGTTCATACCAGTCAGTAAACGCTCAGATTCTGGGCCAGTGAAGATTTGTGCTACTAATGCATGTGGAGACGCAGAAGCTAATATCAAAATTTCGGTTATTGATCGGCCAGCACCTCCAGAAGGACCGATTACGTATCCAGAGACAAGCCGACATAGTGTAACAGTCGCCTGGAAACCACCAGCAGATGATGGAGGCAGTGAAGTTACCGGATATCGAATTGAATATCAAGAACTGGGTTCGTCAGTGTGGGAGAGAATACCTGAGACCGTTAGCTCGCTTTCGTACACTGTTAAAGCCCTCGAACACGGCAAGGAATATCAGTTCCGTGTGAGAGCCGAAAACATGATGGGACTTAGCGAACCGATAGTAGGAGGACCAGTCATAGCAAAAGATCCATATAATCCACCTGGTGCACCATCGACACCTGAAGTTACTGGCTATGACACAAATCAAATCAGCTTGAAATGGAATCCTCCTCGAGACGATGGCGGGTCACCAATCATTGGCTATGTGGTAGAAAAGTTTGAGAAGAAGGATGGTGAATGGACACCCGTCAAAATGCCTATGGTACGTGGTACTGAAGCGACAATCACTGGTCTATCTGAAGGTGAGATATATCAGTTCAGAATTCGTGCTGTCAATGCTGCTGGACAAGGCGAGGCAAGCAATAGTAGCGCTCCAACCAAGTGTCAACCCTATGTGGTACCACCTGGAGCACCAGATCAACCACGTGTTGGTAAGGTCACAAAGAATTCGGCCGAGCTAACTTGGATAAGACCAATTGACGATGGTGGTGCCGCTATTGATGGTTATATTGTGGAGAAGCGAAAAGCGGGTACAGATGAATGGATACCATGCAATCAGAAACCTGTTAAGGAGACAAGATTGGTTGTTGAGCCGTTACCAGAGAAAGAACAGTTCGAATTCCGTGTGAAGGCAGTCAATTCGGCTGGAGAAGGTGAACCGTCCCGACCTACTGATATGGTTCTCATTGAAGATCAGTTAGAACGTCCTTGTCTTGATTTATCAGCACTCAAGGATATTACTGTGCGTGCTGGTGAAACGATTGAAATCAAAATACCATTCAGTGGTGGAAATCCGAAACCAACTGCTGAAGTTTTCAATGGTCTTCAAGAAATATATGAAGATGAACGAACCAAAATTGAGGTTTCCATGTTTCACTCTTACTTCAAATCATTTTTTTGTAGCACTCTGCTTCGGTCCACCTCAATTAACTTTTTTTTTCTTGCTGCAATGTGCACATTTCGTACACATCCCCTTAAAGCTTTGATAACTGTGAAAAACTGAATTTGAATAACGCTATTGATATCCAATAAAAGATTACGTTTGAAAATGAAAAAGAAATCCTAATTTTTTTGTTTGACAATGATATCTGTTGACATTAAAGCAATGGATGTTTAGGTCGAACCAGATCATGTGAAACTGACAACAACGTGTGCAAAACGTTCAGATGGAGGCCCATATCGGGTAACATTGGCGAACCGTTTTGGCAAAGATACAGCCAAACTGAAAGTAACAGTTTTGGATGCACCAGGTAAACCAGGAGGACCGATTACAGCATCTGATGTAAGTGGTGAGGGTATGACGCTGCACTGGAATGCACCTGAAGATAACGGAGGTGATGCAGTCACCAATTATGTGGTGGAAAAGAAAGACGAAAACGGTGATTGGGTGAAAATTGGACAACCGGTTGGAACAAGCTTCCGAGTACGTAATCTCGAGAATGGTAAAGCTTATGAATTCCGTGTATCGGCTGAAAATCAGTATGGTGTCGGTGAACCACTCGAAACAATCGAGCCAATTGTTGCAAAGAATCCATTCGGTAGGTTATAGACGTATTCTATCCTTTTGCAAACAATGAGAGAATGAATTTTTGATGAATCACCACAACCTAAAACGTGTGTTTGAAAATAGCTAATAGTAAGCATCAGTCACCTATCGTTTACATCAAATAAGAAGACTCATTGGCCAGTCAAGACTACCCAATGGCACTGTTTGCTTCAGATAAACCAGGACCACCTGGTCAGCCTGAACCAATTGCAACAACGGATGATTCGATAACGATACAATGGACGAAACCAATCAAAGATGGCGGTTCTCCGATTCAAGGTTATGTGGTCGAGAAACGTGAAGAGGGTTCGCCTGAATGGAGTAAATGCGCATTTGGAACGATAAACGATACTCGTTATAAGGTGCTCCGTATAATGTTGATTGAAACGTTTGCACTCACTTGTTTGTAATCTTGTGGTTTGATTAGCGCCATGGCGATAACACCATCATTTCCAGCTTACTGTTAGAGAAAAGACTTCCATAGATTATTATTTTTGCAACGAATCAAACAATTTCCTTGTAGGTAAATTCATCCTTGCTGGGAGGGTTAAATGGTTCAATATGTACGCTCGGAACACTGAAGTTGCAAAAGCATTCTCAACCTGAAGTTGGAAGTAGTCCTAGCATCGATATCGTTCTTCTAAATTTCGATTATTATATTCAAGCCGAATTTTAGGTCACTGGATTGACGCCTAGAAAGCGATATGAATTCCGTGTGGCAGCAGTGAACGCAGCTGGTCAAGGCGATTACAGTGACAATAGTGCTCTTATAACAGCACAAGTTGAAGCATCAAAACCACGAATTCAGTTGTCTATGCTAGGCAGAGACATCATTGCGTATGCAGGACAGCCAGCTAAGGTACTCCAGTCGTTCGTATGAAGCGATAGAATTGATTTTTACAAATTGTAAGCTTGTTGATCAGTCAGTGATAGGTATCGATGGTGATCTTGATAATGAATGGTGAATGCCTGCATTCGATTCTATTTCAGCCTCCATCAAATCATATTAAAGAAATAGAACTGTTAAAACATTTCAGGAATATCATTTCATTTTGATCGATGTTGTTCAGAATGATGCATTTATTACCAAGTGATTCAAACACATACTTCATTTTGGCTTATTCCTCATTTTCAGCTGTTCTTCTGAATGAAAAACTTTCACGTAAACGTGAGCATAATTTTTGCAGATACTGATACCGTTTGCATCGAGTCCAGCACCAGAAATAACCTGGAAGAAAGGAGGACAGGTAGTGAGTGAGGACGATAAACGTGCGAAAATCGAGTCGAATGATTACCTCACACAACTTTCATACGATAAATGTGAAAGGGGCGACTCAGCAACCTATACTGTTAAGGTCACTAATTAATACTCGATTCAAAACTATATTTGCTCGTTCACTGATTCTCTTTTTGATCAATTGATTTGATCAACTCCCTTATTTCTTTTGCTCGCTTATCATGTCTTCAAATGATTGTTAAAGAAAGAGAATAATCCACTGCACCTTTGATGAGTATACTCCGCCTAAACAACCTGATTGATACAATAATAAATCAATTACATATGTTCATGAAGCAGGATGAATGCTGAAGAAAACCGAAAGATAGATTCGTTATATAATCAATAAATCATAAGAAATAAATTTCAGCTTGAGAACGATGCTGGGTCCGATACGGTTGATATTCATTTGACAGTGGTTGATAAACCGGATCCACCGCAGAACCTATCCGTTTCTGAAATAGCACCTGATTCGTGCGTTCTCAGCTGGCAACCACCGCTCGAAGATGGCGGATCACCGATAACAAATTATGTCATTGAGAAATGTCATTATAAACCGGGACTGGAGGAAAACTGGGAGAAAGTTTCATCGTTCGTGCGTGGTACCAGTTATCAAGTGCCAGGACTAACTGAAAACGAGAAATACAAATTCAGAGTTAGAGCCGAAAATCAGTACGGTGTTTCTGAGCCAGCTGAGCTCAAAGATGCAATTGTTGCAAAATACCAATTCAACGTACCATCACAACCAGACGCTCCAGTTGCCAAAGATATGGACAGCACTTGGGTGGAGTTGGAATGGGATACCCCGTCATCGGATGGTGGTTCCAAGATTCAAGGCTACATAGTGCAGTATCGTGAGCCGTCCTCGTCCAAATGGACTGTTGCTAATGCGCAACCAATTGTCGGTAACAACTACCGCGTTCAGGCACTTCGTGATAAAGGTGAATACGAATTCCGTGTGATCGCCAAGAACGCTGCTGGCTTGTCGAAACCATCTCCAGCCAGTGATCGCATTCAGCTGAAACCAAAATACGGACCACCTGGCCCACCGACACAAATCAACGCCGAATCAATTGGTCGTAACTTTGTCACCTTAACATGGGCACCACCACTGGATGATGGTGGTTCCAAGATTACCGGTTACATCGTTGAATCAAGAGAGTTGGGCAGTCCGTTATGGCGTGTGGTTAGTGACTATAACGTGGTCAATCCAGAATTCACTGTGCCGAATCTGATCGAATTTCGTGATTATGAATTCCGAATCACGGCCATAAATGCGATCGGTAAAGGTATTCCTTCATTGCCATCTGCACCGATCAAAATTCAAGAGATGGGTGGATCACGACCACAAATTGTTGTTAAACCCGCTGATACTGCGTCGCCTTACAACCGAAGAGCTGTTTTCAAGTGTGAAGCTATCGGTAGACCAGGTTGGTTACTTTTGTGTGTAATTCGTATTTTATATTTTGAATAGATAAATTCATCTATGTATTTGAATAGATAAATTCAGTTGAAGAATGATCTATAACTTAAAACGTTGCGATTGTTTCAGCGCCAACAGCACGATGGCTGCGTAATGGTCGAGAGGTACCTGAAGGTGCACGCTATAGGACTGAAGTTCAAAATGAAGTTTTCAAATTGATAATTAAAGAGGTATGGGACATTGATGCGGGTGAATACACTTGCCAGGTTTCGAACGTTTTTGGAAGTGATTCGGCAACTGCTACGCTCACCGTACAAGGTTCCACTTAGTTTCTTATTTCTAAATGATTACTCAACAGAAATCGCTCGCTAAGAACTCGTCCCTTCAACGAGAGCACATTAATTATCCAATGTTTTTCTCTCTTCTTATAAGTAATTATACCGATGAGTTACTTGACTGATTCACTTGTAATGGTAAAATAAATCCATTCTTCAGCACCACCAGTGATCGAGAAAGATGTTGGAAATGGAATCTATGCGAATGGTGAAATGGTCCGTTTGAAGATTTACTTCTCTGGAACAGGACCATTCAAATATCTGTTGACATTGAATAAAGAAGAAGTGCCAGCAGATCACCCGAACATACATTTTGTTGATTTTGAAAATCACGTTATCATCACAATACCATCAATTCATAGCGGTGAGGCTGGTCGATATGAGCTATCGATTAGTAACGACAGTGGTGAGGCAAATACTGCGTTCTGGTTGAACGTTACTGGCTTACCTTCTGCACCACAAGGACCTCTACAAATCCACGATGTGAATAAAACGCAAGCTGTGCTCTCATGGAAGCCACCTGTGGTCAGTTTTTTGTTTCTTTCATTGTTACTTCATGTGATTGTATAAAGCATTTGTTCTGAATTTAATTGCATTTCATTGATTTCTTTCAGTCATCATTATCATCATAATTGCTATCATCACTATTATAGAATGATGGTGGCGCAAGACTGAGTGGCTACATAGTTGAACGTAAAGACGTGACAAAAGATGAATGGACTGAAGTGGCAACATCAATAAAAGACACCAACTTCCAAGTGAATGGTCTCTTTGAGGGACATGAGTATGAGTTCCGAGTGAGCGCAACGAATGAGAACGGACAAGGTCCACCACTCGTTGGCGATAACCCGATTATAGCACGTTTACCTTTCGATACTCCATCCGCACCTGGTAAACCTGAGGTTCGTTCGCGCTCATTCAAGCACTGATAGTCTGAAATTCTGAAAACATAAATTTCGATTGGTTAATTGTTGAAGTTTGCAATGCGTAGTACAAAAGTAATTTCAAGAGAGTTAGTCGTATGCAACAAACAAAAAAATGGAATGATTCAGGTATCACGATTCGGTGATAGTTTTGTGGTGTTGAATTGGACACGTCCGTCGTCTGATGGCGGTAGTTCCATTCGGGGTTATTTGATTGAGAAACGTGAAGTTGGCTCTGATCTTTGGCAGAAATGCAATCAAACCCCATTTGCTGGAACTAATTACCAAGCAATGAATCTGATTGAAGGTCGTGACTATGAATTCAGAGTATTTGCTGTCAACGACGCTGGTGCTTCTGAACCTGCCAATACGTCAGTTGATGCTTTCTTCACTCACTCTTTTTCATGCCAGTAACATTCATGAATTCATTAGAATATTATCAAAAAATGAATCGTATCAATCACTCTTTGCATATTCATCATCTCCAACTGACACTATGTCTCTATTCTAACGCCCGATGATCATTTGAAACGATCTGATATCGTCATACCTCTATTGCAGTGATCAATTCAAGTTTGTTCCGGCCAAAAGCGGTGATCTGCCGGAAATAATAACACCACTATCGGATATGTTCGGTGAGCAAGGTCGCTCAGTAACGTTCGAATGCGAAGTCGATGGTAAACCTCGACCAGAAATACGCTGGTTCCGTGGTTTACGAGAACTGGGCGATACTCCCAAATACAGTATAATGAATAAAGGAACTATTCAGGTTTCTTGCTCGTTCACATTATGTCTTATTTGAACGCTTGAACTAGCAGACTGACACTAAGCGGCGATACTGTAACATCAATGATAACGATAACATCAGCCCAACAACTTCAGGTATTGACCATCAACGATTTGCACTGGGATGATGCGGATGAGTATTCGTGTCGAGCAAGCAACTCAGTAGGATCGAAATCCACCAAAGCTCAACTATCAATACGAACCAAACCGCGTGTCTTCATTCCGCCTCGTTATCATGGTGGTTTTGAGGCGCAGAAAGGCGATAACATTGAACTGAAAATACCCTTCAAAGCTTATCCTCAACCGCATTCACGATGGACCAAGAATGGCGAAGATATTCATGATTCTGAGAAATACACTATAACCACTGATGAAAAGTTCGTTTTTGATGCACTCTCGCGATGAAATTTCTTCTGTTACGTGTGATGCAATTATAGGACTGTTCATTTTTACTTTCATTGAGAGTGATACGCACCCATAAGAGCATAACCCTTCTGAGTTTCAATGCTGGTAACAATAAGGATGTTGCCATCGCCAAATTCAGTTTTCAGTTCCTCTTCTCAATGAATTGTTAAATTCAGACTTTAATCTATCATATGACACTAAATTTCAAAGTGGAATAATTAAACAGGCAGGTAGACGAATGAACGCATTTCAGGTACGCGACTCTTCGAATATCGGATGCAGTTCGTGAGGATCTGGGTCAGTATCGCGTAATTGTTGAAAACGACGTTGGTTCAGACTCGGGCACGATCTCGTTGAGTGTCGCCGATCGACCGAACCCACCTAGATTCCCAATCGTCGAGAATATTCTCGATGAAGCAGCAATACTCTCGTGGAAACCACCAGAACTCGATGGTGGTTCATTGATAACAAAGTATTCCAATTGATTCTATTCCGATTCATCTTTCAATTCCAATTCCTAATTTGAGTGCAATCACTTTAAATATTTTGCTGGTATCATTATCGGACAAATGCGAGGTTTATTGCAGTTACATTGTTGAAAAACGAGAGTTAGCCGGTGGTCAATGGAAGGAGTGTGCAAAGACGAGATACACGTACTTGACTGTTGAAGGGCTGAAGTCGAAGGCCACTTACGAATTTCGCATAAGCGCTCAAAACAAGCACGGCATATCGAAACCATGCGAGCCGACGGCACCAGTTGTCATTGCTGAAAGGCAAAATAAGAGACGTGGCTATGATGGTATCTTATGTTTAACATTTTCGTTGATTCAAATGCTTGTTTTCATCATTGAGAGCCAGTCTCTTTGGTAATCGCTGCATCGTTCAAAAACACTCATCTTGATTTCTCTTTGGTCCTTTTTTAACAGAATGCATCGGTCATTCAATGATATTTGATCATTTCCCCTTAGGTCAATGAACGCTGTGAAATTAATTTAATGTTATCATTAGTGTCTTTCAACTGACGATGAAGATAATGAGTTAACAGTGGCGATGTGGCATTAGTAAGGCAGTAAATCATCAGATGAATAAAGTATTCGAGTATCAGAACTCGTGATCTTGTATAAACTTTAGTCGACGAAACCGGAAAAGTGATACGCGGTAAGGGAACACCATCGGACAATTACGATGCGTACGTTATCGACGTTTGGAAACAATACTATCCACAGCCAGTTGAACCGAAACGTGATTCAGTTTATGACTATTACGATATCTTGGAAGAGATTGGAGAGTAAGATTTTTCCTCGTTTCCTATAGAGTACCATCAAGATTAGTTATAAGTACTCAGCATATGTTGATGACTACTTCAACGGTTTGTTGTTTCCAGCATTCCCTTGTTTAGTTCGGGCAAAACCGAAGTGAGTTAAGTTCTCTGTTCATATTGAATAATGCGGATGATAATGAAGATGATAATAATGAATGATCTATGAAGTTATTGCAAGAGATTTGAAATAATGCGTGCTCGGGGGTGTTGCAGAGGTGCATTTGGTGTGGTACATCGTTGTGTTGAACGTGCCACCGGTAACACATTCGCCGCAAAGTTCGTGAATACTCCACATTCTGCCGATAAGGAAACTGTTCGTAAAGAAATTCAAACGATGTCGAATGTGCGACACCCGAAACTAATTAACTTACATGATGCATTCGAAGATGATAACGAAATGGTTATGATCTATGAATTGTGAGTACTTTTGATCTTATTCGTTTCAATCGGAACGTGAACGCGATTTATATTTTGTTTTGAATTGTGAACAATATTCACTGAATATATTCGTGAATGATCGAAGGATATTGAAGCATGTCTGGTGGTGAATTATTCGAGAAGGTGGCTGATGAAAAGAACAAAATGAGTGAAACGGATGCGGTGGATTATATGCGACAGATATGTAATGCATTGCGACACCTTCATGAAATGAGTTACGTGCATTTGGACCTGAAACCTGAGAATATTATGTTCACGACCAACAAGAGCAATCAATTGAAACTGATCGACTTCGGTCTAGCTGCTAAACTTGATCCTAAACAAAGTGTTAAAGTCACTACTGGAACGGCTGAATTTGCGGCACCCGAAGTGGCCTCGAATGAACCCGTTGGATTCTATACGGACATGTGGAGTGTCGGTGTTCTCGCGTATATTCTGTAAGCTATTATTGTTCAATTCTCCAGATGATTTATGAATAAGTTCTTTGATATTCTATCGTTACAACATTACCGGTGACAGATAATAAAAGTCCAATCTGTTGTGAGATAAACTATTTGAACTGTTTTCAGTTTATCCGGATTATCGCCTTTCGGTGGTGAAACAGACGAAGAAACTCTAAAGAATGTGAAGAAATGCGATTGGAATATGGATGATCCTTGCTTCTCCAAGGTCTCTGATGATGCCAAAGACTTCATCAAGAAACTACTCGTTCTGGATCCATCGTATGTTCAATATGATTACTATGTTCCATTTTCTTTCAACAACATAAACTAACACTTTTATTGATGACTACGCTGAACATGAAGGAATACGTGAACTGATTGTAAACAATTAAAGAAGTCGAATGACAATACACGAAGCACTCGAGCATCCGTGGTTGAGTAACGCACCAAGTACCTCTGAACAAATACCAAATGAGCGCTACCATTCGATTCGTGATTCAATCCGTCATAAATATGTTTGTTTGATTATTATCACCATTTCTGAAATTATTATTCTTGATACTTTCACTATCACTACCACAATCGAGCATTACATAAATGGAATGCAGCAATTTGATAGTAGTATTATTATATTGATTCCTCTGAATTATGGTAAATGATCACGGAAGATTTTCATATTATCTGTAATAATAAGTAAAACAAGTTCAGACTATTCCAGCAGTGAAAACAGCCCCATTTCGAATGTTCAGTTATCAAAAATGTTTTGAATTCTTTTGTTGCACTTCTCGTAAATTCGTCCTCTTCATGACAATCTCAAAAATAGTCACATATCAAGGAATTCAGATCCTAACACGCCCTCTTCATCATTCTCGTACATTATCTTCATTTTTGGGATAAATTAGTAACTGAATTCTGTTACTGGAATCCGATACGCATTCCATTATTCGAACCATAAATGAAATGTAGCAATTCTCTAATGATGGAGGGATCGGCTGGAGAATTATTCGGCTGAAGTTTACGGAACAGTTTATTGGTTTATTGCAACTGATGAGAAGTTTTGTTGCAGGATGCATGGCCTGAACCGAATCCACCGCTTGGTAGAATCTCAAATTACAGTTCCTTGAGGAAACATCGTCCGGCTGAATATCACATCCACGATACATCATTCGATCGCCAAGATGGTCAACCTCGATTCATCATCAAACCTTTCAATAACACGTGTAATGAAGGACAAATTGCTAGCTTCTTCTGCAAGTAAGTCACTCACAGTAATGCCTATAATATCAATAGCTTCACTCGAAATGAAAACGGATCTCTAAATCAAGCATTGAATAAACGTTCCGAATTTATATTGAAACACTGTTATCGGGATGGACAATGAACGCGTTCAGTTGCTTTCCTTCTCTAGCAGTTGATGTTTTTGGATGCATACGATGTCAATTAGTTATGATAACAATTGATCATTACAAGCAGGCAATAGAAATGGCACCTCCATCCGAATTGAGTCAACGACGAAAAATTTTCAAAACTCAAGAAAATGAAACTAAAATTCCAGAATAATAGCGCCATCGCCACCAATAGTAACGTGGCATAAAGACGCGAATGAATTACGGCAAAGTACGAAATATATGAAGAAATACAATGATAATGATTATGAATTGACTATCAACCGAGTGAAAATGGAGGACGCTGGTGAATACACAGTTAGGGCGAAAAATTCGTACGGCTCGAAGGAAGAAGTTGTCTTCCTTAATGTCATAAGTAAGTTTTTTGAAATTGTCTTTTGCATTATTATCAACAAAATAACAATAATAATTGTGATGATAACAACAAGAATAATGATGATAATGGTAAAAGTACGACCAGCACTAACGGTAACAGTTATAATAAATTAAGAATCAAAAGACACTAGAGAGGAGACCAGACTGCAACACCAGGCGTCTGAATCGTCCTTCAGTTCGCGAACCACTGCTCTTCTATCGAAGCGATATCCTACCGAACAATCTAGCACTATAACTGCAGTCAAACAATTACCACCCAAATTCACATTCCATCTTCGACCGCGTCTTATTCAAAAGAATCATCAGTGTAAATTGATCTGTAATGTACAGTCTCATCCAGCAGCGAAGGTTATTCATCGCATTCGTATTTCTTCTATTTATTCAAATTCATCGTTTGAATCTTTACTGATCAATTACTATCGCAGTCATCATGAGTTAGCACTTTCGTATTCGTAGCGATGATGTGATTGCGATTCAGGTTCAATGGTATAAAGATGGAGCACCGGTTGATGAGAGTCGTGCTCAATTGACGTATCGAAGTGGTGTGTGTACCTTAGAGATATTCAACACAAGAATGGATGACGCTGGAACTTATCGCTGTGAAGCGGTTAACGAATTCGGCAGTGATTACACCGAATGTATCGTTAATGTTCAAGGTTTGTTTTGAGCGATCCTATCAATCCAGTGACCGTTTGTTCATTCGATATATATGCGTTGGAAATGCGATAGCAAACACGAGGGCTCCAAATATGCTGTTGATGAAATGCGGTTGAAATTGAAGGAAGAGGAGAGGAATCGCGAAGGATCATTCCAACGCGAACATCACGACGTGTATATGATAGGCTGGAAGTAACGAGCGATATGGAACGATCACAATCAAGTAGTGATGTGATTAGACGACGAGACCTCTCGTCGTATTCGTCCTCAACTGATCAATATTCGTCGTCACAATCAACCAAAACCAAGTCGACAAAAGATGATTCTTCGTCGATTAAATTACCTTCCACAGCACCCGTTTTCACTCGGCAACTTCAATCGCTTGCTGTCGATGAAAATGATATGGCTGAATTCTCTTGTCAAGTTTGTTGACTTCGTTCTTGCATTGAATTTGCTCATTTCCATTTGTCAAATCCTTTTTGGCTCTTAACGGTTTGGCTGTTTCACTGAAAAAAAATCGAACATGCACGGAATATAAAACAAATCCATCTTCAAAACAAACCAAGCTTATTAAGAAATCACTTTCACAGTTCAGTTAGACTGTAATAAAATCGAATTTATAAATTAGACAGTGATAGTGACTGGACGATAATAAAGTTGTCAAGGATAAAAACAATCAAATAAGACGAATGATTACTGGAACGCATCTATCTGCTTTAGGTAGGAGGTGAACCAGAGCCTTTGGTTGAATGGTTGCACAATGGAGAGCGCATAACAGAAAGAGATGACCGCAAACGACTCACGTTCGTAGCTGGTCATGCTAAACTTTCGATTCCCTCAGTGAAATCGACCGATGAAGGCGAATACTCATGTCGTGCCAGTAACTCTGTTGGTACCGAGGCTACTAAAGCTAATCTTACCGTCAGGTCATTCAACATTTCCATTATTCTTTTATCGTATCTGTTTCACATATCACTAATCTGAACAAATGAATATTCAGTTGATTTTCTGATCATCTGAACGAGAAAGACCAGATGACTACAGTTGAACTTATTTCGTTTCTGGATTGAATTCGATCGAAATGATCAACGATATCGAACTAAGTGAATTTTTATATGAAACTGTTGACGAATTGAAGGAGGAGATCTGAACCTGAGCCACTGGAGTTGCAACAGCCATCGTCGTCGTCTGCAGCAGAAGCGGTTGTTGATTTGGTGAATGGAGACGATACGTCGAAACAACAAACTGAGCAACAACAACAACAACCACTCCATATCGTGCGGCATCTTGAGGGTGTTTGTGTCGCCTCTGGAACGACTGCAACCTTATCGGTGACCACATCCCATCCAGCTGATGAGGTTCGTTCCATTTTTATCAATTCATTTGATAGTTCTATTGATCTGATGAAGTATTTATTCAGTTTTTGTTCGTCTTTGTAAATGGAATAAAAGCTACGATTATAATTATCAGACGACATATGATCATATTCTATTACTGAACTAAATACTAAAACCAAATCAGATCAGTTCAGAAGATGTTCATCACTGCAGATGCTACTGTTTCTTGTTGGTGATTAAAATAAAATACAGAAGTGATTTATACGAAAAAATGATGAAATGTCAATTTGAAGGTGATATGGATGAGAAACGGAAAAGAAGTGAAAAGTGATGGTAATGTGTTGATAAAAGAGAGTGGTAGTGAGTATTCGTTAGAATTCAAGAATGTATCGCTAGATGATCACGGTGTTTATCAAGTTGAATGTCGATGTGCCCAGCAAAAAGCTATTTCAGCTGCATCATTGGCCGTTTTAGGTTTGTTTATGTGCAATCATTTCGCTTCAGCACGCAGAATCTTTTCGTTTCCTTGATGCTTACAACATTCCATTATCTGTCTACTCATAATTTGCGTTCGAATTAAAAGTGCAACTTCGTTGTAATCACCGACTTTGCGATATATCAGATCGTAGAGCTTTCGTTAAATATAAAAGGGTTCGTTCGGTGTTGAATGTTGATTGTTGACTGAACTGATCGAGTAGGCAAATTGGATGAAATTCCTTGCGTTTTTACGGGTTCAGAGATTAATTAATTCAGTGACAGAAACATGCGAATATGTACTTGCAAAGAGTGGAAGCTATAAAATGAATTACAAAAAAGTTGTAAAAAAACGAGCGAGGAATAAAATGCACTCTTTCAGATAGGCCAAATGACCCACGCGTTGCAAGATTACCACAGTCAGTGAACGCAACTTTAGCTTCGCCTTGTAAATTCGTTCTTGAGCTTGAGGACGCTAGTGGCTTGACTGTACAATGGTTCAAAGGAGCCGAGAAAGTCGAAAAATCAGACCGTGTTAAATCCGTCAAATCGGGTAATGCATTCAAACTGGATATCAAGGTAAATTTTTTTGGTACTTTCATTTATATTCTCATATGGTGGCATAACAGCAAGATATCGGCAAAATTGACATAGTTTATCACAATCACTGATCTGTCTTTTTACTATTTTTATATGAAATCAAATCATTTCACAAGTAGATATGTGTATTCAAACGTATACATCGTTACAGAGTGTAGAAGCGTCTGATGAAGGAGTTTATGTTGTAAAAGTGATAAAGGATAAAAAAGCGATATGCAAATATGCGGCAGCGATGCAGATTCACTGATTTGATTTGATTCGTTTTGATTTGTCTTTTCTGAGCATTATTCGAAGTGCACGACAAACGGTGATTTTACTTAAGTGATTATAAACAAATGCGATTATTATTATTACTCTTTTATTTCATATTATCTTCATCCTTTTCAAAGTGATTCGTTTAATTTACATTACAAAATAAATAATTATATGTTCTTAACCATGCTATAAGTACAAATGATCACGCAAACATGTTGAACTGATAGCACACTTACGGTGCATCGTTCGATAAATATACGATAAATAAGTGATTTCAATAAGATCCCACAGGCAACCACAATGCAGCCAAGTAAAGACAACCAATTACTCGCACTGTATATTCATAATTTGCGCACCATTGATAAAGCAGCTTGTAGAGGCATTGAACGATGAATGAACAGGACGCAAGAGTCTAAATATAGTCTAAATTTGCACGGTTCGAAATACACGATCATGACCTCCCCGCAATACAAGAACTTACTATTTCAACGAGTGGAGTCTTGAAATACAGTTGACATTTTTAGTTTATGATGTTCGACTTCATGACGTTGGCAAAAGTTAAATTACAGTGATCTTTCGATATTAGCCGCCGATAACTCGACTTACTATGCGCAAAAATTACTTCTTACCTTGCTTCATCATATTATCTTAAATATCAATATCTTACACCTTGTAGGGTATAAACGGGTATTGAAAATGGATAAAAACCTTCAAATAAACGAATAAAAGCAACAAGAAATGTGAATTTGGCTCGGTTTCGAATGTGGCAACTTGACTGTGCCCTGATAATTTGCTTGATTTTAAACGCGGGAATTCAAAAAATTCTGGATGGATCCGTCACAGACCCACCACCTGATCGTTTCTGGAGGGGGGCCAACTGATCGCTAAACGGGTGCCGAAGCGCCGTCCCGCGATCAGAAACCCCCCCCAAAGAGAGAAGCCTGACTCCCAGTTGGAACGAATTTCCAGGTTGGACACATTTCCTCAACCCCAACCAATCTGAGATGATACCGAAACCACCCCAAGCTTTTCCTAGACACCGACAATACCCCACCTCTAGTTCCAACCGGAGATCAGGCTGAACTGAATACCGCCCAGCTAGTGAACAATTGCTATCTGCTTGCTGAATCTCATACATCCTACGATTCCAAAATCACTGACTTGCTGCCACAACTCATCAGAAAGACTATAAACTCAAATTCTTTGATACGAAAATTTTGTTTTGATCTGTTTTTTGAAAAAATTTTGATCTGTTCGTCCGTAAAGAGTCAATAGAATAACGCAAGCAATAGCTATTCACTAGCCGGACAGTACTCTTGAAAGAGCTCTAATAACCACACGAAGTGGCCGGAAGGCGAACTTCCTCATAGAGCTCTTCCAATAACGAATAAACAGCAACAACAATAAAATAAAATAAAACAACAAAAACAAAACATACAATAAAACAATAAAAACAAACGACACTATAACAACACCCCCCTCCCCAAAATTTTTACACCTTTCACATAAATCACGTCAAAAAGGAAAACATAAAAACATATAAATAAAAACATGCAACACAGAAATCACATCATAGCACATAAATATCACAACATATAACGTATCACATTATCATAATATCACAAATGGCATAATACAACAGAACAAAAAACATCAGGACATTCACAACGATGACCAATCCTCATCACCACGGTCAACCGATGCATTCAACATGCTTGACGCGTTATCACCACGTAGAACACTGCTCTGGAGTGATAAATTTATGATTATATCATCAGATCGAACCATAACACAGTATTTCTAACAATCATAGTATATGATTCAATCGAAATGAACTCAACTAAACTTATTCAACTACCCCAAATGACCTAGCTCGGTCATTTAATCTGTTACTTCATTCGAAGGGAAAAGCTAATGAAAGATGAATGAAAAATACAGGAGGGATGAACTCACTGCACAATAAACAATTAAAGGAAAACTTAAACATGAAAAGACGTATAGCACGCAACTGGAAAAGAACATGCAGATTTTGATAAAATATATAGAGATTCGCAAAAAATTAGAAGCCTCTGAACATCCATCCTATCATTACGAAGCAAGGGCAAGCGGCGATTTGTCACTTATAGTGACTTGAAAAAGAATCATTGAGTTGAGAAAAAAAATGAATCAAGTCTGGTTTATTGTCTTGGTGGCTCTAAAGAGAGCCGTTGGGTTTAATGCCTCTCAAAAAAGTCGTTATAAAATCCTGCGCCCTAATGTCTTCAAGAGCGCGCTACGAAAGAAACCTCCCTCCTGAAAACTAAGAAACAGATGTAGATGTGAGCAACTATCACATCAAGGATTAAAAGATATAAATTCATAAATACATACAAAAATAATATTTGCATTTGCCAAGTTATTACCTCTTAGTGACGAACCAACTGCTGCGACTTCGTGGACGTTAACTTAAAACGGCCACTGCGCTGTTAAACCATTATCGGCACTCCCAATCGAATCCAATCATGGCATGAAACTTTGTAAATATCAGCAGTTATAAACTTTAAAAAAAACTTAACCTAAGAACTCAATAACTGAATAATGTTACATATCCGAAAGGGAAGAAAACGGTCACAAAATGATTCCTATCCTCTTGATTCGTGGCTGGTCTAGCCGGAGATACAAACATCATATTTCCATAGCCCACCCGAGGTTATCCGCCGCTGTCCATGAAGGTTATCCTCCAGGAAGTTTGACGGTACGAATGCCGGGTTCACCCGGTACCGGGATAGGATTACTCCTTGGGTTATCAGCCCATTCTCCCGGCCGCACTGCACCCGCACACCAACAGGGGACTAGGAAATACAATGTTCGTGTCTCTGACCCGACTAAGAATGGACAAAACTTGTGGGAATCATTCAGTGACCATTTTCACCTATTTCCTAGAACTAAGGGTCTAGAATAACTGTAGGCCAATGAATGCATGAAAATGATAAATATCAGCAGTTATAAAATCAAAAAAAAAGAACTCAATAACTAAATAATTTTAAGTATTCGAAAGGGAAAAAATGGTCGCAAAATGATTCCTATACTCTTGATTAGTAGATTGCCTAGCCAGAGACACAAACATCATATTTCCGTAATCCACCCGAGGTTATCCGCCGCTGTCCATGAAGGTTATCCTCCATGAAGTTTGACGGTACGAATGCCGGGTTCACCCGGTACCAGGATAGGATTACTCCTTGGGTTATCAGCCCATTCTCTCGGCCGCACTGCACCCGCACACCAACAGGGGAACTAGGAAATATAGTGTCTGTGCCTCTGACCCGACTAATAATGGTTCAAAAACTTGTGAGAATCATTCTACGACCATTTTATTCTATTTCCTAGACCTAAGCTCTAAGGATAAATAAATGCAACAAGAAAAAAAAAGAGGTAACAAAATAACTGGCCTGTGCAAAGTGTGTCGATTGTTCGTTGTCGAGTATCCGCGACCATCACTATCTTCCACACCGGCACGACCATGCAACCGCAACGAACACTGAGCAGCTGAAACATATTTAATAGTTGGAAATAAAAATCCATTAGAGCATATTGCGAAAAAAGACGTATTCGACACGCCGAAAGATACATCAACAACGAAGAGAAACGAAAATACTTCAGTCATCTTATCGTTAGCATACCAATTTTCTATTGCAAAAGGCAAGATTCATAAAAATTTTGCGTCAAAGACTTAAAGAACCTAACTTAGCTATGGTAGCATTACATTTAATGAGGAATTTCACCGAAAAGCAAGATCACTGCAAGCGAAATCTGCGATACTTAATCGTATAATTCATGTCTTGTTTAAAAAGTACACGAAAATGACAACAAAACACAAATTTAGCTCTGCAAAAAGCCAAGCTTCGGAGGGGCGCTCAGTTCCAACTTCTGCATATGCAAATATATCAACTTCACGCAAATTAGTCACAGATAATGAATGCAAATAATTACATCATTAAAATTAATTAGTCTCTAATGAAAGAAATGAGAAATTGGAACGTGAACTGAACGATTGGATAGTTCGTAGTGGCATGAATCACTTCGGAATCATTGGTTTTAGTTTGTAGCGGTATAGTATTGTGGAAACGAGGGCAAACAGAGCATAAACAAAACTGCTGCTTTGAAAAGCGGTTAAATTCATGCGAATATGCACAAAGCAAATGTCCTCAACATTTTTCAAAGGCTGCGTTGTACGTTCCTTGTGATTTTAGTAATCAGAAAAAACACCATTTCAGTAGTAAGATTTGTATCAGCGAGAATATAACATAGACTGAGTTCGGGCATCAGGTTTCCATCAAACATTCATCGAAAGAACGACCGATTATGCTATGTTCAAACGACCCGTACCCGCAATTCATCTAATTGTAAGCAACATTCAGTTTTTGTATTATGCTTGCATCTCCATTTGAGATTTGCAAAGTGACACATATAAAAGGCTCTTCATCTTGAGAAAAAGCCTCATTTGTGGATCACGAATTACCATGGAAGTGGACGATCGTATTGACGAGTAGCCTCTAGAACAGTGGTTTTCTTCCTCGAAGCTTCATTGCACTCTTCGATGATCTGGCAGATCGAATGAAATTTATCCGTTCATTTCGATCAATCACATTTCGTTGCTGAAGCCCTCGCCCCCTCCCTCCCTCTTTCCTTCAACCTAACACCTTACGTATTTCTTTGAATATAATTTAAGGTTTAGCCAAAGACCGTTAACCAAAACTTTGAAATGAATGAGCGTTGATAATTCATCGATACTTAAACAGTGCAATGTGATTGGTCGCAAGCAGTTAATACTGGAAAATGAAATGCAAAAAGATTTTTGCACGAACGGCTAATTTGAATGACCATGTTGTATGTGAAAAATGAACTGAATTCATCATGTTGAAATCGCGGAAGAGTGTAATCCAACAATAATCCAACAACAATCCCTTCATCATGTCTCTCTCACATAACACAGCACAACATATCAACAATACAATAAACACAACTGAATAACACATCCGACGTAACGTTCACAAGTTGCATTCGACAATCTTCAGCATTCATTATGCAAAATCAAGCACCTCCACATACACATCATGCTCATTTCATAACACCTTTTGTGATGTCTGCCACATAGAAGAAGCATTTACCGGCATCGATTTTGTAACACTGCAATAAATGATCATCATCCATCATATCTCTCTTTATCTGTACTGAGTCAGCAGTGCATCAAGTAATAATCTATTCCAAAAAAAACTATCAGTATGCCCACCAGCGATAGGATGTTTATCGAATAAATTGAACGATCATCAAAGATACAAGTAGTAAAGAACACAGAGATATGTTATTCTTATTATTAATATTACTGTCACTAGAATTATGATCAACACCATTATCAGTATCGTTATCATTATCAGCACATGCCTGAAAAATATGTTTCAGATTGATCGGGAAAGCAAAGAAAATTGATCAGTCAGTCACAAATAAAACTAATTATCAAGATATTATTATCGTTATTGCTGTCAGCGTTGTTATTTTTATTGTTATTGCACTATTACTATCCAACAATTCATCAATATCTGATAATTTCACGGTGAAGTAGAAAGATTGATGGCAAATGAAAGCTGATAAAAGTGTTGCATTTCGCTGACTGTCATCACAGTTTATTCATGCGAAACGTTCAGAAATAAGAGCATTCTATTCAAAAATTTATGCACTTATTTGGCGTTGTTCATAGAAAGTCGAAGAATGATATGGTGATGGTTGTATGGCCAACAAGGCCGCACGCCTGAAACTTTGACTTCTTACAATTATTATACATACTGGTGATGACAACCGGACGAAAAATTTTCTTTGTCACAATGCGACGGAAATGGGTTTTGTGATTCCTAACTTTTTTGCGCTAACAAAAAAACCAGAAACTGTCAGAGCCGAAATTCGATCGGCAAATCTCGGGCGAAGAACGGTTGGTTAAGATCGTCGCTAAATTCTACCGCATTTAATCTATCATTCTTATGCTCAGCATTTTGTCTTAACAACACCTAAGGCAGTGAATCGCGCATAACGCAAAACCGAATCAGTTGTGGCAAGCGATTCTCTATGGGGAAAACCGAAATGAGATGAAGTTTCACTATGGCGCTAGAGACCCGTTAAAATATCTCAACAGGTCTCTAGCGTCATATTGCAGATAGCTTACAAATGTAATTTGATGAATGGAATTGAATACGACGAATGAATTCGAGCTGAATGTAATTAAGTGAATCTGTGAAGAATTTCAAGCACTCAAATATTCATTTAGTTCACCAACCTTCTCCAGCTGATCAACATTCATATACACATCAGCACTCTTCAGTCGCCAAAGTTTCTGCACCTCACACCTCGTTGAACATCCGGGAATGGTTAACGGGTACACGATAGCGTTGGTCGTGTCGTTCTTGTAGAAAAACTTCAAAATACTTCATTCTTATTGTGCCATTCAAAAAGTTAATTGATCGCAGAAAAATATCTCCGAAATACTCAGATCATACATTATGTGAGGTGCAAACAAGAAATAGTTTCGCATGCGTACAAGTAACTGAGAATGGGATGCATCATTCATATACAATAAATGAATCTTTGGATGCATTTCATTTCGAATCGAACGTCGATTCTATGAATGAAAATCATATTTAAAACGTCAACTTATGATAGCATACCTCTACTTCAAATTTACCAGCCCATGTTTTATAAACTTCCATAATAAGACAACCAGCGTATGGAACCAAAAGATCGTTATTGATTCCCAATGCATGGAGAAGCGGTTGGATTGTTACGTCGTGCTGAATTATTCCTTATCGTCACTTCAAACCACGTTTCAATATTCGATGCTTTTGTTGGTTGAGAATTGATGAATCAATGAAAATGAAGTAAGTAAAATCGTCTTTCGAATGAAACAAAAAGAAATCGTTCACTATCTATTCAGATTTCATAAACTGAAAATGTTACGTTACATTGAATACATCACATCATATTAATGATAGATACCGATGAGTAGAGCATCATTTTACTTGGAGAAAGCCGAACTCCTTTCGAAACGTTTAGTGCTCTTTGTAGAAAATGACCAGCCAGTAGGCCGCCACGAAGCATTGCTTTCGTCGGTGAATTGAATTGATTCAAACGTGAACGTAATTTTATTTTCTGCACTATTTCATATGTTGTGTCATAGTTGTGATTGGGCCATTTCTTATAGAGCCAATCCGGTTGAGTCATATTATGCAACAGCTAAAAGCAACACAATGACACAGAGATAATCACTTATTTATGCGTTATTCACCTTCCTTCAATTTATTCCTCATCAAATCTGACGATGCTACATTGTTTTCGTTGCATATGAACGTATTATGATAATCAGAAATAAACTGCATCTGATTGAGACATTATGGTTGGTTGTCGCATTCTAACGAGAATACGAAACGATGTTGACTCATTAATAGCAGAATTAACTCACCTCAAGTTTGACGTTGTGAATTCTTAGAACCTCCGCGAGGCCAACTTTTCTGAAACCGCTAACTTCTTTCAAGTAGCGGAAAACGTCACCATATTCATTTTGAAGCTGTTGATCTAACAAGTCGAAATGCGATTCAAAAATTTCGTAGTATTTTGGGCAGTCATATTTATTTGGACGGATCAACTGAAAGATGAAATTGAATCTTCGATAAGACGAAGTCGACGAGTAAATTCGGATTGTTGAGTGCTTGAATAGAATGATTATGGAATATCAATGCAGCAATTACAAAGAATTTTGATGAGTATTTTCCGTGAGTGAATAGACTCTCGCAAACATTCAATGGCAGTCAAATGAACCAAATTGGTGAGTGAAAAGACGCATTATGATCTGAACTGACTGGATCTGATTCGCCAGGCGTTGTGGAATGGAACGGTACCGGTTGCCATACCTCACCTTCGAGCCATTTCGTTTCATTTGTCACCGGGAATAAACCTCTCAACATTGCCTGTGCACTTTCAATGGCACGATCCGCTGAAGTCGCCATCACCTCCAGCTTCAATACGTCTATTCTTTGGATGGTATTGAATCAACAAATGCTAATCATGGAGGTACGAGTACGAGAATCGACTTTGTTACATTAACAATGTATTCATTTCGTTGCTAATTCATTCGCTAATTTTTATGGTTTGTACGAAGTGATATTCTCAGCAATAATCACTCATTCTGGTTATCATTCATTATTTGCGTCGTTCAATAGGATTGATGTTGTCAACGAATGCATTCTGTTACCCTATCGTTTCAAGCAACTGGTAATGAACAATAATGACTATTGATTTTGCTTCAATTTACGCCTCAAAACCGAATTGAACTACGAACCTCGGACACATTATATCGAGAGCCGATGTAATTGCCATATCGCTGTCTAAAGAAATGACCCAATCGGTACAGTTGCTTCATACCAGTCTGTAATTTTCATTCAATCAATCAAACACCAGATGCTTTGCTAACAGATGCTTTCAACAAGAATAAAAATAACACTAGTTAGATGGCCCCATCCTCTTGGCCAATATTGCTCAGTATATTTATCGTTTGGATATGGATATTTGGTTGGCGCTCTATCCCCATGTCTCCAGATTGCTTGAACGTAGACCAACTCTCGCAAACATTCAACGGCAGTCAATTGAAACGCTGCAGTGAACAATAACAGAAACACTTGCAGCAGTGTGATGTGCATCTGTAATTCAGATGATTCAATATAGCGTTCATATAAGACTAAAGTTGAGATAAGCGGATGCCTAAACGCAAGAACAAATCTGTTGAAAGCGCATGCAATACAGCGCACCAAACATATATTCCGTTCATTAAAACACAATATACCCACACAAACTATCCTACAAGAAACGAAAAGCACAAAAGGATATTGCCAACAGATGTCTAATTATCGCCATATCTGTCACATCATTATTAAGTTCATGTAAAATACCGCTTTTCTAACAACCGAAGCATATAACAACGTCAACTATATTCAGTGGTGACCGTGATAACTTCACAGAACAAGAGATACGTAAGCAATCTAAGTCGATCAATTCCTACGGAAAAGTAGCCAACTGTTCGGAAAAAACGTTTACGAACAATTTTTTGGGCTAACTGCTGCAAAACTTGTATAATGCATCATCCATTTTTGCCTGACTCGGAGTTCTTGGAGCAACGGTATCTTCCCCGTGATCGCGCCTGTTTCAAGTGAACCCAAGCGGATGCTCAAGGATCAGCTCAGCAGCCAGCCATCGGAATCGTCACCCGTGCGGCTCATCAGGCCACATTACAACACGTGGTAACGCATACCATCAATCGGTTCATCAAACCATAATGGGACTAAATGGCGGATATATGCAAACACCACGATGGAGAGGACGCGCATTGGTGAAGTCTACAGTACAGTAGAGTATCATTTTCGCGTGTCTGAGATGGCAAGTGCACCAGAAGTGTACCAGCGATAAACAGCATCACGCAACTTTTAATTTCCCATAAGCATGGATGAATATGTATATGATACACACATTAATAGGCACATGATCGTCACATGAGTTGCGGTTACTTTCGAGCACATGTTTTGAGCATCGATATTTAGTAGGACCAATTGATTGGAGTAAATTAGGTTTGGTCTTATGTTCAGCTCAGGCTCGAGGTAAGGTCAAATCTCGTTAAGTTCCCAATTACGCTTAACGAGACTTAGCCTTAGAAGAGGCAACTTAATTCAAAATAAAAAGACGCGTAGATACATAATATATCTGTCACTTATATCGAATTCATTGTAAACAAATCATTTGAAAGAGAGTACCTGGTATAACAGTAAACTTATTTTTCAACAAAACCAATCAGTATTTGAAATCAACATTTCAAAATTGTCAGCGAAAAATATTAAGAGCACCGCTTTTTAGAACTATCAGAGATGATCATGAAAGTGTAAAAGAAATTTAATGCGATTTACTCATTTCAAAATCATGTCATCAAAGTGTTGACTCTATGTAAAATTAATCTGTGCATTTATTTTGAATGTTCACAAATCAAAAGTTATTATAAAAATTATTCAAATAACTGTAATTTCATGAATATTACGGCTTGTCTGAATTCAAAATCATATTCAGATGCATAACATCGTCTATTCTACGTGAAAAAATATCGAACTCATTAGAAAAAAACATTTTAGAGTGCACTATTCCCGAAGGCGGGCAGAGAAAATTCAGTCAAACGCACGATTGGAAGAATTGTTTTGACTTCTGTCTAATGTGTTACGGAGAGGGAAAAAATCGAGGACGCGGATGTCGGGGACGAAGTTTCGCAGTCGAGGACCTCAAAATGGCAGTCGGCTCGAAAAATGTCGGAGACGGTGAAACGGGGATGGGGTCCCCAAAATTCTCCGATCCCTACAACACACTGCTTGTATCTTCTTCGATGTTTTTCCTGCGTGAGCTTCTTCTATTTCTCTCTATGCTGCTTCTTAATACAGTTATATGAACTGTTCATTTGAATAATTAGATGATTTATTCAATTCCTTTGCCATTTGAGATACACAACAATTTGGTATGGAATCAACTAAAAATATTCAGTTTTTATCAATTATCAGCATTCGTGTACTCCATTCATTCATGTTCAAATGATAATTAACAGAAAACATAACGATTCATCAACCGGCAAAAAGAATGATAAAATTTTTGCATTCAACGAGGAATAAATTCACAAATTTGTGAGTATTAAAGAAAACGCCGAAGAACATATTTGAAACAGGCGATTTTGACATTTTCTTAAAGAATTTTCAATTTTTAATTATAACATCGTTCGGTTTGTAAAATGACATTTAGGCACGGAAACCATCTGATACATTTCATCCGTTTGTCCCTTTTGAAGCAGTTGAAAAGGTTCATTATAGAAAAATAAGATGTCTTCACTGGACAGTGTATTTGTTGAAGAAATCAGCTCAGATGTAAGAGGACAATTAAGCAGATTCAATTTAGCTGTGATGATCGTGAATGTGAGCGTTTGGAACGTTTTCCAGATCGACTACTTCTCTGATGGCTTCGCTGAAGTTGCTGATTAGCTTGTTCCATGTCGTACATACGTGCTCTTCTCATGATCGAACCACTGCGCTCACTCTTACCACTACCATTCAAAAATCGCTCATTTCGAACGCTCTTTTGCGGGTTCGATCCATCCATTTTTACACTATAACGAACTAGTTCATTGAAGGTCGATCTGTCACGAAAACAGTGCACGCATAAACGAATCAATACACGGATAAACACTCGAATATTTTGATTTCGATTTGAATATTCGTCTCAAAAGATGGAAAATGCTTGAAATAAAACATCAATTAAGACTCATTCAACAGTAAACTAATACTGTCGAGTGCAATCCTGGTTATGATTCGTTTTCTATCTAATTATACATTCAACTCATTTGATATCAGTATCAATATAAAGGATTCCGTGCACTAATATCCGTTAGCTGCACTAAGATTCCGTTCGTTGTGCTAACACCGAAGTATGCCAAGGAAAGGAGAACGTGCTGCTATTGGTGATAACAGAGGAGCAAAAACTCGTATTGAGCTGTAATTGTTGATTAAATGAACGAATTACTGAATAAAATCGGCATTAGAGTAGATATTACTTCAATCAACAGAAAAAATCATTAGTATTATCATCATTATTCACTCGTGGCATATTTACTCATTAATTGAAAAAGTAAATGACGAAATGTTACAAAGTAAAATAAATCGTTCAGTGACATACTCTGAATGCGTTGCTAATTGGGCGTTATTTGAAGGCGCATTCATATTCGTTCCATTAGCAGGATTATTTGCCTACAACAAACATCGCATTTCACATTTTGAATCCTTTCTTCGGATCAGCATCTTTTGATTACAACTGATTACAATCAAACACCTGCCCACCATGCAAGAAGAAATTCAATTATAAGAATGACTATAAAACGCAACTTATCTAAGACAGCCTCGACGCATTTTCTGGTGACGATCTGCGCGCCATAATTATCAGTTCCCTCTATATCATCAGATACTTTCAAATCAGTTGTCAAGAAGAACTGATTAAAAACAAATCTCATTCTTCAATCATGAACAAACTCGATTATAAACATGAACAAAGGCTCATCCATCAGAACAACTGTATGGCAGTTAGCACAAGTAGGCACGGTGGTGATTGGTATGAAGATAACGTATTGCTATGATAATTGCCAACATACTTCGTTTAATGCCACATCAGTTTCTTGATTTAGCAATTCATCGATGTCATCTTGTGGCCAAAGGACTGATAATGCAACATAAATAATATCCAATACGATAGCCAACCAACAAAATATCTACAAAATCATTTCAAAAAAATTTCAAAATCATATCGCAATCCATAATTCACTTTTTCAATTCGCTTGACAAATTTGATTAGTGTATTAAAGCCAAAAATGAAATTCACAATTCAATCAAAAAATTTAATCGCTATGACCCGATTCAATCAGTCGCAATGATCGATTGTTTCATCACCATCAAAGTTGTTAGTAACATTCATTTTGAAATACACTATCTATTACAGTGGTTCTCATAGAGGTTGAAATTACCCATTTTGGATAATTTGGAGGTGTCAAGGGGTAATAGAGGGGGTTGTGAAACTACTATTTGTTACACTTGTTATTTTATGATGGAACGCCATTGTGATGGTGTTTTCAACTCGGATATGTAAATGCGGTCAGCTGATGCCAACTCTCTTCATTTTCACAGGGTTTTCATTCTTTTCCTTGCTGTTACAATCGCTCTCATAGCTTTTATCATCAAAAGTGTTCTCTTCTACTGATTTCTCATTCATTTCACTCAACGATTAAAGTCAAATTCTCATTCTATCAAATACACTCTATAATTGATCAGTTGACTGTCGAACAATT
Source organism: Anisakis pegreffii (assembly GCA_035041965.1). NCBI lineage: Eukaryota > Metazoa > Nematoda > Chromadorea > Rhabditida > Anisakidae > Anisakis > Anisakis pegreffii. Next base: position 98,304 of record JAPYMA010000758.1, on the reverse strand, counting down.
AATGTATTGTTGATTTCGGCTGTCAACACTCGTCAACGTATCCAGTAAATAGTATATGATACAGAATAAGAATTTGATTCGAACGGTGAAATAAAATGAGACGAAGTGAATGAGAAAAACACATCAAGAGAACGGTATTTGCATGAAATAGCTATGAGAGTGAATACAACACGTCTAAAAAGAATGAGAATCCATCTGAATCAGTTTGAGGTGAGCGTGTTATAGACAACACCTTTTCATGCAATCATAATCGATTGCAGTAATGAGCAACACAACGGTCTAGGACACTAATTTCTTTCACTCCGCTGAGAAACCTGCGGACGGATTTTCCGTTTGATTCTGACGTTTTACGTTGAAAGAGGAGGTTCTTGTATCAGGAAGGAGGGGTGGGAGGGGGGGGAACGGCGGCCTGCCAGATCACCAAACGGGGTAATGGAGCACCCGAACATGAGAACCATGAGAACCATTACCATGATTGCCAACAGAATTTCATTATCGTTGCGTTCATTTTCGTTGCGATCATTCGAAAAGAATATCGTGAAAACAATTGATGACGCTATCAAGCATATACCACCGATAGCCATTAAAATTATTCGCTGAAGTTTATTTGATTACTTCAGATGTTTCTTTAATGTATGTCTCTCGAGTCATTTTGTCATCGTTACTGTTAACGTCATAAATAATAATCAGATAAATTAATATCATGAATAATATAATCGAATGAAAATGGCTTTCAAATTATAACACTTTCAAATTTGCAGATCAAATCCAATTAGATCATGTAGCAACTGATTGCATCCGACAATACAGTATCATCATCATTCAGTCAGAATAGTCATGTTAACAGTTATCTATGTTTGTTTGAAGAGTAAGATCTTCCTTGGATGTTGACTTCTTGGTGGAATGCAATAACCCATGAGAGAATAATCAATTCACACTATAATTTATACATCAAATTGCCCCTAAATCATTTCATACTCACATTCAATGGTATCATTTGCTCGTTGATTTGCTCAATCACTTGCGTGATCGTTCCGATCGTAACAAGAGTCGCTCCAATAACCAGAACCGGCAATCCGGACGCCAACATTTTTTGGTGATACCACTGAGGCTGGTTCAAAATAAATGTTGCCGGAGCAAAAGCAGTCAGCTGAATTCACTTTCAATTGAATCGAGTCAACTCATACATTCGCAATTCTACTCAAAATTGTACCATTATAATAAGATGAATCATAATGTTCAAATTTAACCACTACAATCTAATATAATTGATACTTAACGAAGTTCAGTCAGCACCTTGCCGAGGTAAGCATAAACAGCCATTGAGGTGACAACATAAAATAATGAATTATCTCTCAGCGATATCGTTCATATGAAAATGAACAATCAAAAGAAGGTGATCAACTCAGTACCGAACTCGCAATACAGAAACCGTTTCTGATCTTCCATTTCTCCAGTGAACCACTCATTTTCCCGATAAAAAATGAAATGAAACTGATTTCTGCTTCACGAGGGAGCGTTTATCTATCGAAGGAATTGACAGTTCAAAGAACTGCCCACTAACAATAAGACCATAATGTTGCTTCTAAATTAGTTATTCAAAATTCCAAAAACGATCACAAATTCGAAAATCACAAGTATACAAAATAATGAAATCGTCGATTCAACGAGACTACATCAGAACATATCAGCTGATCACATTGATGCTAGCAAATGCAAATTCAATTGGCATGTTTATCGATAATGCATAATTTAACTAATGCGACATAAAACGATTGTAAATCTGACTGATAGTGAGACATTTCAAGTAATATTTCGCAAAGTGTTGATCATTGAATCGTTAGTAAGACCTCTCTTGTTAGCATTCAGCGATAATGTCTTTGTCGGTACAGTCGTAGGAGACTTACTGATTCCAGAAATAGCGACAAAAGTTGAACAACGACCTAAGTCGAACACAGCCGTATAAACCATGGATCTCCATAGGGAAAGAATTTACCCTTCAAAAAAGCAAAATCTCTCGACAACATAAAAAAAGCTGAGAACCTGCTAAATCTGATGGTATCAAGAAACTATGGTTTTGCTGGGCAAACTTGAGGATATACGTAGTATGAAAATGGTACTCGAGATATTGAGCTGAACCATAGTTGAGTTTCGATCATCAAATTATCAAATCGAAAAGATCATCAAATTGTTAATACCTTCCATCATCAGTATTAACAAAAAAGATGAAAAATTTCGAATTCTCCACGTAGAGCGGGTAGGAAGTCATAGCGTGGGGACAAGAAACAATCGCAAAATGAGGAATATTTCAGGGAAATGAATTGAATAACGCTCTAGAACATGAAAAAACGAAAATGCTGAACACATTTTTAACAATAAGCATGAAATTATGATATAGCTGAATCAAGAATTAGATTAATTAAGAGAATCGAAATAAACAATCAAATAATAACGCACCAAAGATGCAAGTATGCATTAAATTTCTTCGAAAATGATTAATTCTGCAAAAAAGAAGTACTCTGGAACATGGTAACCCATTGCGCAGCGCGAATGAGATGCATTCATATGCATCTCACTTACTGAGCACAATCTGCTAATGTGCTGTATGCATTCAGTTCACTGCGATGCATATTAATGCAAGATGAACTGCATTCAATGCATAGAGATGCATTCAATTCATTTTGCATTAATATGCATCTCAGTGAACTGAATGCATACAGCACAATGTTAGCAGATTGTGCTCACGAGTGAGATGCATATGGATGCATCTCATTTCCATTGCGCAATGGATTAAGATTGTGCAGTGTAAGTCAGATGCATACTGATACAAGCTGAAGTAAATCCATAGTGGACAGAATTTACCTATGCTTTGCCGGTGAAACGTGCAAAGGGGATACATCCTCACCAGTGGATAAGGCGGTCGTAGTCCGTCAATTGCTGCAAGAAAAAGCATTACTATGTTATGCATTACAATAGAAATATAGTTCTGATATATTCAAGCCAACCGTCTTCTCAGGTATGCCAAGCAACATATTGATATTTTCACATCATTCGATTGAGCAGAATCTCTGCTTTCTGAAAATGAAACGTTTGTCGAGAAATTCTATCCTTACGAGGAGATATAGCAATTTTTCTGATATAATAGGGGTTGCCACATTCAAGCCTACCATACACTCAGCTTTGACCAGTAACATATCAATTTCTTCACACCAATCGGTCGAGCAGAATCTCCGGATTCAGAAAAATATATATGTTGTTGGGCGATTCTGCTTAGTTGAGGAGATATAGCTATTTTATTAAAGCTATGTCAACTAGCGCAGTAGTGCTCATTGAAATGCATTGTATCACTATAGATCAGTTGATATTGTGCATTACTGTAGAAATATAGTTCTGATATATTCAAGCCAACCGTCTTCTCAGGTTTGCCGAGCAACATATTGATATTTTTATATCATTCGATCGAGCAGAATCTCTGATTTCTTTACATGGAAAGTTCGTTGAGAAATTTTGCTTCTGCGAGGAGATATAGTATTTTTTCTGATGCTTTAGGGGTCCTTTAGCCGATGACCAGTCATGCATTCGGTAATCTTTCATTTAGCGGTTTTAGGTCAATAAGCATTTTTGATTAAGCCACTCAAAATCACTGTGATACAATCACTGTTATATCTGCGAAATTGAAGGACTTTCCATTCAAGAAAGAAACAAATGTAATATATTAAGTGAAATTTTTAGCCATTACGATGGCAGAAAAAAAGGAATGGTGAGTTTCGGCGTTGAACACATCAACCTGTTTTAAAAGTTTGCAAAAGGATGAATATTTTAGGAGACTCGAGTTTTTTATCGCTCAAGAGATAAACGGCATATTTCTATCCAAAAGAGGAGTGCGAGTTAATCATCACCATATTTCTATCGTTTATGAGGCAAACGACTCAAAATGTTCGATTCCACCGGTTTCAGCAATCGATATCGCAGGAAGTCATCGATTCAGATCATGGGCCTTCCATCACTGATTCGATCTATTCAATCATTTACTTCAACTGATTTGATCCATTGCACACACCCTCACAAGTACGTAGTATTGTACGAAGCATCTTGTCGTTTCCCAAACAAATTACTTTCATAACTTATTGTCATCGGTTCTGATGCCGTTCCATGAATAATCGAATGAAGAAATTCATTAATATGAACATGTCATATCTATTCTCTGCAGTCAATCTTAATGTTCTGGTATCGTAAGCGATTAATAATCTTGAATACCGTGAGAACAAATTGAGACTTATGGATCTGACCGCTGGGTTTGTGATAAATCCAAGGTAACAGATGCAACCTGAGGTTCAGATGCGGAATGCGAATTCATTCCTTCACGATGATATGGATTAAATGTGGAAGATTTCATGAGTAGCAATTAAGTGAGATATGTTCAATCAGGGAAACATTCCACTTTGATCAACTAGATCCTGCCATATTGCAAGGAAAATAGAAGAAATGGTATTACCTTGGGTTCCTATTACCTTGCAATATGACCAAGCTCATAATCAGATGTTTTAATCACAACAATGGGACTAATCGGCAGTTCCTGATACGATGACCATGTTCGCGTTTCATTGAGACGTCATGACGACTCAAAAAAAGTTGTTTGTAAAGAACGTGTCAAAAATGTATTTTAGCATGGAAGTGACTTGAGGCACTGCTGTGTCTCGTACCTGCTCCTTCCTTTTCCCTTCTTGTAACTGAAGTGGAACACTGAAGATTTCAACGAGAAACCGAGATTCGTAATATCTCACGGTTAGCATTATGGGTGCGATGAATTTGTTGCACTTGAACAGTCGTTTCGTGGTGTGGCAACTCATTCTGCACACATCAATTCTATTGTAAATGCCAGAGTTACGAGAATTTGAAGTGAACAAATGAAAAGAGTGAAGATTCAGAGGGTAATTATGAATGAGGGTGAATCAGTGATACGTGTGCAGTGAATGAGAAAAGTGTCACTACATAATGGGTATTTAATGCAACCAGCAAGTTTGGAATCGAGAGTGATGAGACATCACAGGAATTGGACGTAAAAACTGATGATGGAATGCGAGTGGTGAATAGAGTACAGGAGAGTGGCTTCTCATGGAAGTAGCTATTCAGAAGTCATACACGCCTTCCATACTCCCATATACAGTTTTCCTTTAACAGTTTATCGATGAATCCTATGTATAATTTCCATAGTCTCTCATCACTCTCGTTACTAAAATAACTTACTGTATTACGGTTCCACTGTGTAGTAGTGGTTTTCTCATTCACTTCAGCCGCATCACTGATTCGCTCTCATTCATGATTCTCCGAAGAATCTGTATTATATCTTTTTCTCAAACTTGCACTTTCAGTTCAGTTTGTTTTTCAATGTAAACGAAATCAAAGGAACGATTTGGCAAAACAAGGCCAGCTCACCATCAGATAATGATATTACTTTTTGAAATCTTTCATAAGAACATGCACCTATACATAATCATGCTTTACAGAAGGTTAAAATTTGGCTTACCCGAATTTTTCTAAAGGTGTTCTCAAAAGTCCTTGAATAAAGAACTACACACCTCACTAGCACGATTAGTCAGAGTGATATCTGCGTGGAAAACAAAGATTTAGTCGAATAAACTAGTTCCACTAGGAAGAGGTGCGGTTTTACACAGCACATTCCAGATCGGATAGCGCATTGAAGCAGTCCGTTCCCTTAACTTTGCTCACTAACTCGATCACAGTTTGGTAGGATAAAATAGATGCGATTCTTCGTAATCTCCCTGTTTATTATGCGTAAGGTGAAAACAGTTTTTGGTGATAATGATGGATGAGATCAAATTCATGAGATCCTAATCGATAAGAAACCTGCATGTGTTGTTAATTAATTATCTCCAGTTGCAGAGATACTTCTAAATCTTTCAGATTAATGCATGTGAATGAACGATTCGAATACACCACTAAACGCTCGACACTTGATCAGTAGCAGATCAAAATTGATGTCTTAAAGATCATATATCATCATCAAACTGCATCGATCTATTTCCGCATCATTAGCTGTAGCATGAGTAATGACAAAGTGAGCTGAGCTTCAGAATTGTTCTGGTTATCACAAAACAGTTGCAATGTAACTTCGAAAGGCTCATTTGAGCCAGGCGGCACTTAAGATGCTCTAATACAGCTCTGCTAAACATCAGAACATTCAGGTTATTGCAAAACAATTTTCCATTCATAATCAACGGTTATATTCTCACAGCGATGATCATTCCACCTCATTTATTACATCAACATTTATTCCTATCAATTATTCAAGATCCAAAGTTTAGTTTCCGCAGTCATTTGGTTTTTCAGTTTCAGTGAAGACCCTGAGGTCTCCAAGATTTATACTAATTTTTAGTAGAAACCATATTTTGAGAATGGTTCAAGCAATTCAATTCAGCAAATATTGTAAAACCACACTGTTCAACGCATCAATCTGCGATTCTCTTGTTTTTGGATCTCTTTTCTACTCTCATTCTTCACTCTTCTTCACAGTAAACTATAAAGCAAATTGAATTGAACTATTCGATGAAGCAGTAATCTTTTAATGAGGATAGTGATGAGAATGATTTGTCAGTTTCTTTATCAACAGTTCATTTTACAAACGATTAACATTTTGATTGTTACGAATGATATCACTGGTATCTTTACTGATTTTCTTATGCATATTGTAATCATTGTTCAAATTGTTAGTGCCGAGGTCGAAACAATTAACACGTTCGGATAGAATATTCATTCTATTATGTAATCGTATTATCTTGTTGTCTCTATCAACAGGACGTATATTACCTGCATTGTTTATCCAGCACAATCTCATCGATCTCTTTAAATAATCCCCTTTGATGTTCTCCAGCCTGTTGAACAAGAGCATGGAACAATTTCAGGTGGTGATATGAGGTTTCACTCTTTTTAGAATTAAATTTTATCATTTCAAGAACTGATGAATTCCATTCCAATTGATTTAACGAATTTTTTCAGTGGTATAAGTCATTAAAGAATTCATGAGAATCGTAAAGCTCACTCGAACACGTTTTGGAAGAGTTCTTGTTGGGTATTTATCCATCTATAATTGTCGGTCTTGTTCCGATATACTCATGTATAAGGTATGGATTTTGTTGAAGGATTAAAAGTGGAAAAATTAGTACATGCGTATTTAGCTGTGATAGCTAATTTTCATCCAGAATTGATCCAGCATAATCTCATCAATGTTGGAGTCGAAAGAATTGAAGTCTTTCATGTCAAGTTTAGTGATACACGTACCTCGAACATGGCAATATTTAGACACTCAAAATATCAAACAGCTGTTCTTTAGCTGATCAAATGTTTACGCTAGGATCAAATATCAGATTGAAATCATTTGAATTCTTGGAGTCGAAAGCATGAACAGATATCCTTGAACGTCAAGTATTTCCAGAACTTTGTTAAATATCATTGGAATAAGTAAGGCTATTTTGAGTATTTACGAGTCATGTCACCCATAGTGCCCATGTTTACATGAATTCCATTCCCCTTTGTTGTGGGTGAATGAGTATTTGCTCGAGCATTCATAGCGCTTGAAGTAAAAGAACAGGCTTTCTCAAGTGTGTGCACGGCCACTCGGAAATTCGAGTTTGATGGTGATTACACCCGCAGAAATATCGGTATTTCGACATTGAAAGCCGCTAAAAGTGATGCCGCCGACCGAACGCATCGGCTTGAAGTGGATGTTCAACTTTTCCCAGCACCAAATTGATCGATTCCTCAAGGACTGATGTTCTCGTTCAAGAATCCAGCGATGGCCATTACGCTGAGTAGCCTTTCGTCTCAACAATGTGACCAAATCCAACAACTCATTTCACTGATTCTTTTAATTTCAGTTCAGCATTTATTTGTGAGTTTATGCGCGTGACGCATCGATTCATTCGTTAAGCCGTCCGAAGTGAATCAGTTCATAGCAATAAAGCAATCTTCACAAGAAACTCCTCATCATTTCGAGTTTTTCCAATGAAATTTGTCTGAGCAGATCAGAAACAGATCTAAAAAACAATCTATCCGATATGGGAGTTCGCCAATGTCAGCTATATAATTAATTTTGTTTTGAATATGGATATTATTCATATGAAATTATTCGTTCACTGAACCGTGCTCTCCAAATGATGTTAACATCACATGAGGTTATAATTTCCTTCTGAACAAAAGGAGTCATTTATCGTAAGATAAGAACAAGATAGATTGATGATTCTGTTGCGTCGAATAACTCTAATAAGTCGAAACATTTTGTATGTTGCTTGTCTTGCATTATTACGCTTATTTGATTATGAAATGCTGCATTGCGTATGTAATATGCATAATAACGTAAGCGAATGAACTGTCTGGCGGCTTTGTTTCAACCCTCGGAAATCGTCGTTTCTAAAGGTTAGAACGGCCATTAAATGAGGTTAATCATGTTTTGCAGAGAGTGCGCACTGTCAAAACAACAACGGAAAACAATGTTTAATGCAATAAACACAGTATATGTATTAATTATTGTTGTTGAATGCAGAATTGGCCTTCAGTTATGATTTTATCAAGATTATTTATTAGTTGCTTATCGATACTATTGTTGACTCGGTTATTTATTTATTCTTTTGATGGCTCATTTATGTTGTCATTGATGATGCTTTATGAGTTTGTTAAGAATTCAATTGCGGATGCTAAAATCACTATCTTTTAACAACATCTTTGTGATTTGTTTGTACCTAAAGCATTCATATCAATTGATCCAGTGCTTTCACCATTTGACCTTTTCATTATGACTATGTAGGTGATCTTAAAGTTACTGATAAAATTCTTTGCCGATTTTCAATAGCTCGTTTCCGTTTTGAAAAGTTCTATCTGAACTCAAAACTGTGTTCAGCAATCGAGTTCAACCGATCGTAAATCTTCGTCGGATCAGATTTCGAATTAAACAATTAATCTTCTCGTAGCAATCAGACTGGACAACTCCGCTCCACAGCATTTCGCTCTGATCCGACGCAAATGTCATGCCATAACTATGCCTATGTGTTTCACTGCCGTTTTGGAGATGCGTTACATTGATAAATAATGAAAAATTACTTTCGGAGTTACGGGAAATTCGAATTTAACTTCGTTTTCGTTTGAAATTCATTCGAAACTTTCTCACATCGATGAATGAGACGACGTTCCAAAGTTTAATTTGAAAATGATTTTCCTTTCGATTGATCAAGTCACTGTAAGGAATTACAGCATTTAATTACGGCATTCGTCGTGCTCGATTCTCTTATGCTTTATGCGTTCCTATTGTCTAAGATCTATCAGAGTTTTTTTGATGATATCTAATTTATTGGATTATACGATCTCGAGTGATCTCATTCTGCGATCAGACGTTTTCGCAAAAATCTTCATCGTTCATTTGTTGCAAATTTATGTTTGGTTCATTTTGAGTTCATCAAAAATTTATGCGACCGGAAACCGGAAGCCAAAATTACCGACCATTCGGATAAGTGGATGATGAGGACAGCATATTATTATTAGATGAGGAGGTATTATGCCATATTTGAAGAGAGAACAACTAACAATAAGCGAAGAGTCGCATCATTTTCCGGTAACGATAGAGTGAGTGCCTGAACTGAATGATTAATGCAAATTTCGATATGTATTTGCATAATTAGTGCTGAGTTGCGGTATTGTTGAATAATAGTGGTTTGGTTGTGTTGCGTTTCATTTGATGAGTAGTGCTATTTGAGTATCGCAATTGATGGGTATGTTTGCATTTATAATGATATGAATTGTTGCGTTGTTTATTTGTCATTAGTATGATGAAAGAAGACATTTCGCATGAGAACTCTATTAGAAATTCATCGATTTGAATACAATGCAACTGTAATATTCAGTTATTGTTCGGTGTTATTTGAATACCGTTTCGTTTGGAGGTGCATTTGAGGAGGCATTAATTTATCAGTTGCTGAAAGAGACTGACGAATACGAACTGGATTGATCGAATTGTATTCAGAACAATTTTATGCTGGAGACATGATGACAGTTTTGAATTTAAAAGCTTCAAGTATTGTTTCATTGTTCGATTTTAATCGAATATTTAATGCATCAAGATATATACAAGAAAGATTGTCTCTTAGCTCTTTGAAGGGTGATCTGTACGAAACGTAAATATTAGCAGCTCTTGTTCATGTATCTTTGATTCATTCAAGTGTATGCAAGTGCAAATTTTTGGGGTAATGAATTCTAAATTCCAATTCAGTCATTTTAGTCATCATTTTCCGGCTTTCTGTTGTAGATCGATGCAGATTCAATGAAAAATTATTCAGTAATGAGAAAGGAATTTTACGCTCCGAACCAATCGCATCTCTAAATCATTTGCTACGAATGGGGCAAGTTAATGAGGCAAAAAAGTGACGATGAAGGGCGATTAGTGAAAATGAGACTGAATTTACTGTTGATTTTATAACAACAATAACAGTAATGGTGAATGATTGCAAATTTAATTGAGGTCACATTCCACTGACTGAGTAATTTATTACTGGAACCTCCGTATAACCACTGATATAATAATTACCATGCAAGATCGTTAATACCCTAGTGTGTAACCCAAAAACTATTATTATTATTACAGACATCTGCCATGATCATTATTAGTCAACTGAATGCAGCAGACACTTCTTTATCGCGCATGCATGAGTTCAACTGAATGGATAATTACAGGCATCAAATTCAGATTACAAATCCATTTATCATGTTGAAACAGCATACTAAAAAAATATAAACTATGGTTTTGAATACTTACAAAATTTCAAATGATTACAATTTTTGGTTGTTGAACTGATGCAACACTGCTGTTATGCATGAAACAATGTTATTGATGCAATCTATTCTTCAAACAAACCTTCCGCAATTTCACAATGAATCGCTGGTGCGGATTCTCTGGTGCAATGGCTTGAAATTCTTAGGAAGCTTTCAGAATCAGCTTTGATCTGAGACATTGATCATACTTTCGAGAGCAGCACGGTAACGAGACCATTCGAGGCTAATCCTCTAGGAGGCGCTCATTCTAAGGACAATAGACGATAAACGGCTTGACTCATTTGAAGTAAATGATGCATGAAATTTACTCAAATCATCCACTGTTTATTGTGGTGCTTCATTAATTCATTAATGTTACCTTTCGTTCGATTTAAGCACCATCATTATTACCGTTTTATAAGCATTTAATTGCACTAATTATGTGCAAAACATTAATTAAAATCGGTAATCTGCCAGTTTAAAGCTAAGGGCCGTCAATTTGGGCTGTTAGCTTCAGTCTTTATCAACAGAGCGCCCTTAGGAAGTTCAGCATGATCGATAGATACTGCAAGGAGATTTAACCTTGGCTGAATGAAACGACCACGCATGATTTTGAATTTAAATTATTGTTATAACCATCACTAACTCAAGAGTCATTTCAAATTCAATTAGATTACAGTTCTTAATGTGGTGAAGTTAATTGAATTTGAGATTGAATTTGAGAAACTTCATCACTGAAAAATATTGTATGTGGTAAGCTATTAAGGTCTACTGACAAAAAGACTGTATATTTCCAATGAAAATTAAAAATTTCTAATTTCCAATAAGGATTTTCGCGATGATTCAAAACGTGTTGAATATTTGTGAAACACCAGAAAAAAATGTAATCAAACACTTACAGTGTTATGATCAATCTTCCATGCATTAACACTTTTTTGGTCACCGATTTATGTGGTTATCAAAAACTGAAGGACACCGCATTACAGAGGACGAAGGTCAAATGCTTTTTGATTACGATAAAAAATCAACATCATAACACCGACAGACTATATCACCGTTTGCAAAACTCGTAAGAATCGACTTTTTTCATGCTCTTACATCTTCTCAAGGATTTCTTTCATAAACATTTTCAGATTTTCATTATTGCTAAAAATTGGAAAATTTTTTCTTTATTGCGAATTCAGATTGCATAAAGGGTAGAAAATGTTTTCATTCAACGCTTCACTGGTCCAGAATTTCGCTACTTATTACATGAGCTTCAGCAGTAGTTGAGCTTCAACGGAAAGTAACTCAGTAGAAGACATCCGAAACTCGATTTTAGTGCATGCAACGATTTACTTGTTTAGTGCGAAGTTATTCTTATGGATTATCGAGAAGATTTGGACGAATTCAAACTAATGCAAACAAAATTGTATATTTTCACATTTAGCATTTGATTTACTGAAAATGCTTAAACAATAATTTTTCATTGACCCGACTGAACGTTAGGTTAATACTTGAAAAATATTATTGAACGTTTCGTTGGCAGTGAGGACACTGCACGTGGTCATTAATAGTCAACGAACGGATGGATCAGTGTACGAAAAGTATTGTGATGTACACCGACAATTTCGTAATGATTACGGTTTGCAGTAATGTGCGAAGGGAGATGATTGTTTCTTTGATATTGTGTTGTGAAAGAAGGAATATTGCACTTCGGTTATGAAGTGAAGCTTTTATCTGGCATTGTAAACTAGAAAAAAGAGACAAATCAACCTCTGAGATCTGAATGTTTTAACGTTCTCAGATCTTATCTGCTGCTGCTGCTGCTGCTGTCATTTCGCTGTATCATTACATCGGTTCACTTCTTTTCGTATCCTTCTGCATTTGCAAAGTTCGATTTTGTTTCCTCGTTCATTTCATATTGAATTTTCAATTATCAATCAGAAATTGTAAAGTGTTCAATATCTGACAATATTCGGGAAGTATTCTTGATGGGCGATAACTTTGCAACGAAAATTTGACTTTTCTGAACGATTTATGATACGTTCTGCGCTTTTTGCATCTACAAAATCTACAAATTTCGCAATGGCAGTGGATAAGATCGGCCATACATTCAGTCTCTTTTCCGTTCATTTTGATCTATAGCACATGAGGAAGTCTGAGTTGGATGACTGAAGCTGTATGTGTAAGTTGCGGTGTCCTCATCAAGTTCGTGCGAAGAATGTTTATCACTGAAAACTACACCAAGATAAGTCAGTAAACAGTTTGGTAGTCTAATCGCAACCAGTGACAAAGAGGATTAGAGCGAAGATTTTGCAATACCGCAAAACAGCAGCAATCAGATCACGTAAGCAATATTTGCAGTTTCGATTAGGTGAAAGCCGTTCGTTCCGTTTGTGAACAAGCGCTCTATTATCGCCTTCTATGTTTTTGGTGATTCTTTGCGATTGTTTGGTATTATTACGTAATCACGTAATGGGATAGTTTACCGAGTTTTGAGTGATCCATTGCGGTGAACCGTTTGAAATCCTTCTGTATCATTCAGTCGGTTGTTATGAGGCATATCATATCTATCGAGTAGTCATTACGATTCAACGTTGCCCCATTTTGCGAACACCACTTGGAATGTTAAAAACGAATATATGCAATAAGTTTTTCATTTGTATATCCGCTTTCTGGTTGGGCGAGCATTTATTTACGCATTCAATCGCACTATAACTGAAAGATTAATCGCATTCGTGAGATTTTTATATTGACATATTAGAAACTGTTTTTTGTAGTGCTCAATGAGAATTGGCAAATCACTGGTGGAGATGGAGAATATTTTTGAGTTAATTCCACCAGTTCAGTTCCGGATCAGTATTATTTCCAGCGGATTGCTTTCATTTGCAAGGTTACTTATTGGACTCATGAGTCTTATGAATGACATCTCAAATGTGCAATATCGTCAGTTGGCAAATTAGTTCGCTTAAGAATTATTTGAGTAAAACTTTGAAAATAGTAAAAATGCTCTTATCATTAATAAGCTTCAGGATCGTCTTTATCTAGGAGTGATAATAATAATGATAAGAACAGAGTGTGTACAGTCTTCAAATGATCGCAAGTATGTTTTCGTTTTGATTATCGAAGAGAAATGAAAGAGAGAGTCATAAGATAATGTAGATCATATGTGATGATACTGTCAGATAGTAGAGTCGCATCCGAATTTCTGCGGGTGTTTATTAGGTCCAAAAGTGACAGCGAAAGGTGTTCAATTCGAAATTCGAATAAAATTTATTACCAAACAACTTTGTTTTGGTTGGTGGTTTCATTCGTGGCTTCTTTCATTATTCTATGTGTATGAATGGAAGAGGCATTAGATGAATGCGCTCTCTCGATTGAACTCAAACGAAATTCGTCATTCAACCTTTCTTTTTAGAGTCTGCTGAGTTTGTGCGAATGAAAGAAACGCGAGATAAGATCTGTAGAATTGCTGGAAAATCAATAAAATGTTATTCCTTTTATTTTAGTGGCATCATAAATTTGAGATTTATTATGAATTCATCGAGAGGATGAAATCAACTGATAACAGTCAATTATTAAATCAAAGGTTAATCAACATCCAACACAAATCTTTTCTAGTTTATAAAATCTATGCAGAATTTGTGCAAAGTAATTTTTTTTCTGTCCTCGCATTGATCAGTGTTGTTAAGTAGATCAAAATATCGGTTCCGTTTGCTCATAAATTTTGAGTGATTCGAAAGTGGAATGAACATTGAGGGGATTTGAACGAGCCAATTGTTGAGATTTGTAGGTATTTTGAGTTGAATGATCAGATCGAAGAGATTGTCTTAAAGAATTCGGATTTCGACAGTATTGGTTGGAAGGAAAATGTGGAGTGTGTAATGGGTTTGAGGCCATTTGAGAGTGTAAAATAGAGTAGTCATTGGGACTGGCCACTTTGATTGCTGTCAATCTATACTACAGAACTGTTATAAATTATTGGATGAAACAGGTACAACAAATGAAACCTAAACGCCTTTGTTGATCACTTGTTTCGAGAGCTTATGTTTTCAGGTTTTGAATTAAGTCTTTATTTTATGATTCAGAGAATATACAATAAGAAATTACGTCATAACAAGTTCGTTCGAAGTTATAATAAGCTTATTTCGAAGATGGCATCAGAAGTTGCAAGAAGTTTTAATATTCAACTCACTGCGTATGAAAGTCGCATGGAAAATTCGGAAGATGATTATAATCATGCAGTGGATCCATGAACTTGCAGAAGGCAGAACTGTTCGTTAAGTAGATTCTTCGAAATCATACAGCAAACTATTTCGTGTCAAGTTGAAAATTAATTCAACACATTGAAA
Source organism: Anisakis pegreffii (assembly GCA_035041965.1). Lineage (NCBI taxonomy): Eukaryota > Metazoa > Nematoda > Chromadorea > Rhabditida > Anisakidae > Anisakis > Anisakis pegreffii. The sequence continues at coordinate 83,155 of JAPYMA010000758.1, read as the reverse complement.
ATTCGAGAAATAAAAAAGAATCATGGTTTTGTCAATGAGATCAGATGTGGCGAGTGGTTAATTAGAAGGGCAGATGGTCTCTTGAAATGACGCAACTGAACACATTAGTAACAAGTAATAAGCATTAAGAGTTTATTGCATGAATTATAGAGACTGTATGGAATGGAATAATGAATGAATTGAATGAGCAGTCGTCTCGATTTAAGACGGTTATTGCATGAAAACATTTCGGTATATTCGAGTGTTGTTTGATGCAGAGTTGTTAATTGGCTGATTGCATATGTGAGATAAAATGATTGTGTTTAGAATTCATCTGAGATGACCTGTTGTTGAGGACACAATATGAGGACACTGCTAATAAAGCTTTTTTGGAGTATTGACCATCTGAACGTAGCTTATAATGTGATCGGGTTGGTCGATCATTTTTAATGTCTTACTAGCGATGTCGATTTAATATTTATTTGTGAGCCTGTAAAGCGTGGGTCAATAAAGCGATTCAATATCTTAATATCTTACTGATGATTTTGATTGATCATTTTCTGGAATTCACTGATGTGCTGAATTTGATCACTGAATAAGGTTGAGCTCTTGAAGTTGCTGTTGTTAGAAAAGAGGAATTATTTGAATGTGCAACGCTCGAAATTATTTGTCAATCAAACAGAGAGTACGTGAAATATTTTGGAATGTGTGTGTTTAAGTGATTTTCTTTGAACTTCTCATAGGACACTTGAAGTTTGGTGTCTTTTAGAAGTGTATGTTGAAAACATTTTTATTCATTCCTTTTGTCAACGAAGTGAACAGGAAACATTTGACAATGTCAAGTTGAAGGTAACAATTGCGGATTTTGTTTGTTTTGTTCACATAAAATATGAATTCTTCTCTTCTATCATCGCGCTCCAACTCTTTTTTTTGTGAAATGTTCCAATGTGTTTGTCAACGAAGTTGCTACTTGACCAGCGACAAGCTATTGTTGCATAGTAGGTGAGTGGATAGATACCTTTGCAGTGGACAGGCACGGCAGTGTATCATGGTAAATTTTGAATTCGCGTGAAGGTTGTATGATGTGAAGGGAAAATTTGATAGAAACTGATTTGTAATTAAAGGATTATGGGGATTATTGAGGCGCACTTAAAGCCAAAACGATACGCATAAGCTGGCAAACACTCGAATGTTTAATACTTATCTGTTGTGGTGGTTTCTGATAGAGTTGTGTTTATGCTGTCATTTTTGCAATTCGTTTTTCTCAAAGTCAGTAGCACCGAACTGAAGAGAGATTGAAATTTCTCATTTACATAATCAATGGACGTACGCAATCGAGCAAAAGCGTTTGACCACGAGGACCTGAGAAAGAAAGTGACCATCATCATTCTAACTCATTGTAATTCATTACTACGCACTCATTGTCACAGTAACATCTTATCCTATAACATTATTACTTGTATGATTACTTATATTATGCGTCTGTTATTATGATATTATGTTATTGTTCACATTTGGGAGCTTTTTTGGTTCTTTATTTGTCTTCGCATGAAACGGACGAGTGAACGACTGAGAACACTTCAGATCTTTTGATATAGTCCTTTTGCGTGCAATATCCTCTCTTATCCCGTATTCTCCGCTTTCCTTTCACGAAAAGTGAATAATCGAAAAATTCAGCGATAGTTTAGGTTGGATATTTGTAATGTTACCACTTACGTTTTCGAATACGTTTCGTCATCCAGGTGATCATTAATACTTTTTCTTATTCAGTTTCCGGTTGTTTGCAAACGTAAGTAATTAAAAAGTTGATCGGTATTTAAACTGATGCATTTGCGTGCAATCACCGCCATAAAACCTTTTAATTTACCGTTAATAGCGCGATTAACTAGGCAAAATTATGATGTTGGGTAAGCAAAATGTTGCAATTCGATAGTTTCATGTGAGGATCAATCGACGGACGATCGTAATTGATCATAAAAGGATTACTGTTGCATATATCCGCATTTTAGTGTGGCTATATGTAACGAGCTCAAATGAGCGTTGTTTATAATAGATTCAATGTTTTCAGTGTGCAACACCACTAACGATGAGTCTGTGTTCATCGTTATTACATTCGGGTTTTCAGATCCGTTTTAGAGGAGCGTTGTTTATTAGCGGCCCTCCCAATAGCCGTTCAACAAAGCGAGAAGTAACGGCGATATCCGCTTTAGAGCGTGATCATTAGGATTATTTCGACATAATGTTTACGGTTCTCATAGATGATGAGCGAAAAGTACTCACAGCGATTATTTTTTTAAAATGTTGTTAAATCGAAACGTGAATGTGTTTAGATATCAGATTCAAAATGGGAGACAAAAACTATGCCATAAAAGATAGTAACGGTTTGAATAGATCCAGTTTCATTTGAACGTTTTGATTGAGTATTTGATGAATCCTTCGACTATTTATTCACACTGATTGATTTGATTTGGGAGTGCGATTGCGTGATCAGTATCTTACAGCTGTTGTCACCCGTTAGTGTTAACATCGTTCCAGATATTGTGTTTATTGTCGCAGTATTAATTTCATTCCAACCAGCAGTTCATTTCGTTTTCACGAGGAAAGCAGGTGTTTTATGATACGGATGAGGAATTCGTCTGCTCACAATCAGATGAAAGACAGCATCTTCGCCTAGGTGACAGCCGCACTGCCCAAATGCATTTCTCATGATCACATTTATCTCTTAATTCCATCAAGCCAAGCCTAATGCAGACTCGAAACAGCTTTTCGTTGAATCCAGAACGGCTTTCAAATTCAGTTTTGATCATCGATTTTGGTCAAAAAAAGATACTCAGTGAAGCAGTAGTATTCTTAGTTTAGAAATGTTTTTCCTGGTTTTCTGAAACAAAAAATGTCAGTAGAATAAAAATTTTTCAGCAGTTGGCGATAATATCACGTAAAATGATCGCTATTCGCCAGTAATGATCATGAAAGAGTAGTGGAGTAAAAGAATAAGAATAAACAATGACGATAGGTTTTCTTTGAAGATCGTCTTGGACACGCCTTCAGTTGTATTTCTGCAAATGAATTTTATTCTCTAAGGTTATGTGTGGTTTTATTTTGGAGCGATCAACATCTACATCAGACTACATCTATTATGTTTTGTTATTTGACTGTACTTTATGATATTGTTTCAGAGTATTCTGATTACTTCTTACTATCAACTACACAGTGGTTATAAAGCGTCGTAATTAAACTATTGTTCTAGTTCAACTGGAAGACGATCAGTATCAGTGATTAGCGAGCGATCAATATTTGATCTATTTGGTCGTCAGATAAGTAGTGTCGAAACTCTGGAATTTATATCAAAATCTCAGATTATAGTTGATCTTATCAGTTGTTATCATCAAAACTGACAAAACTGTCAATCTTCCTAGCACTTGTATGATGGGAAGAATAATGCCTGAACAACTAAGTAGAACCTTATTGATATGATGCTCCCACTTTACCTAGTGTCTTAATTCTTTCTCTCAATGATAATCTCTTTTTCTCATTGTTCAATGTTTGATCTGAAATCTTTTTCTCAAGCCTCGAAATCACACGCATTTACGATTCATCGAATTCGAATGCCACGAAAAAGAACACGAATTGCAGTTCAATGCTTCAAGGCTACACTGTCATTTTGGGTGATGAATGCAGCGAAGTATTCGCTGCAAGTTTTCTCTTTCGTTAACGATCCATTCTAATACCACCAACTGCGATGAACGACGGCTGTCTGTGCAGCATGATGCAGCATGCACACCTTCATCTTTTTGATCCGAATACGCGACTGGAATCGTTCACTTTATTAATGATACATATATCGTTAAGATAAAAACGTTTCATCGATGCGTTGAACCGTTTCTAATTTGATTTATCTAACAAACGACAGCAACGGATTTATGATCAATGCAAAAACTCATCAATGACCACTCGAAATCTGACGGTCGGTCTCATTGAATGATACTGAGAGCGCAGAAAGTTTACGAAATGGAAATTTCTGATTGTGAGAAAATTTTTAATAATGTTTTGAGTTTTTTACTCGTGCGAGCTGAACCATTCTCAGGTTATCACAAAATGTGCAGCGTAATAATTATTGTGTTCCATATTTGGTTTTTGGAAAAATCTTCAATTGGAAAATTCGATCAGAACAATCCATTCACTGAAAACATTCCAATTTCATTGTGAGGGAAACCTGCTGAACGCATGGCCACTGCAGATAGAATCTTGTCTTCAAAGAACTGTGTTTTTTGCTTTTCAAAAATGATCATTTTCAGCATATTTGTCCTGAAAAATTCCTTTGCATTTCTTAAAGAGAAAAAGGAAGCAACAAAAAAAAGATTCTTCCCTCTGAACTGTTCGCACCAACAATAAGTGAAATCAAATTAAATTTTATGACGACAATAACAGTTCGAAAGACGGAAGGAATAACCGAAAATAGAGAAAATAAGACTTACGATAACGGCCATCCGACTCATCCTTCATTGAATCGTCGAAAGATTTCAAAAAGGACGAAGTGTGGAAGTACTTCTTAAGGTGTCGTTATTGTTTCTGTTATTATAGCACATGATAAATACTTCTGTTTTTGTTCTAGTGAAAAAATTGTAAGATTCCTTCGACGTTCATTATTAGATTGCAGTTCACAAGAAATTCAGTCGATGATGTTGTCAGCGATCTAGACTCCGTTAGATTCCTCATTCCATATGTGATGTGCTATTTCTATTGACTGTTCATTTCCTATATCGACGATTGTTAACAAAATAATCGGCGATTATTGCCGCTAACGGCTTTTTGGATGATCGTGGAAGTATTAGAATCATTTCATTTTAACTGCTCTTCTCCACATGGAAATATGTTAATAATAATTATCCATTAGAAGAGTAGACAAAAAATGCAATTATTTAAAATTGAAATTTCATCATTTTATTAAGAGCATACTCATAACTGACTGGAATATGATTACTGTTACTGCTATTATTTTCAATACAATTGCTTAATCACTGCCGTCAGCTTGTTTAATATGAAATGTCTAGTTTAGCCTTCAACGACGACTGAACAGTTGTAAAAAGAAGCAGATTATGATACTCAACTGATGTGAGCAGGTGATTCTCACTGAAAACATTCCCACTTCATCGCAAACAAGATTTTCATTATATATCTATATATATATATATATATATATATATATATATATATATATATATATATATATATATATATATATATATATATATATATATATATATATATATATATATATATATATATATATATATATATATATATATATGACAATCATGGAATGAAGAGGAAAAAGCAAGTGCCTGATGAGAATAGAACTTCTCAGGCGAGAGAGTAAATTATCAGGTTCAAAAGCTCGGCGAAATTGAGTGAAATCATTAGGGTTATGTCGAAACGATCGACCTTACTTGCATACTATTTGATGTACAATTGATCAACTACAGATGATCATCAGAACATGATTGGATCAACACTTTTAATCGGCCACTACATTCAAATCTTGTTAGAAAATGCATATTTTTGAATCCAATTTGTTGAGCACATTGTTGCTCGCAAAGAAATTATGCGTTTTATTAGGGGAGTGTTCACGGTTACAAAGATATAGTTGAATCACAAAACTAGGATTTTACCATTAACAGAAATCGGTCGTATCACCTGAGTGGATACACCTGAACACATCTGATCAAGTCCGTTCAGGTTGCCTGCAGTTGTTGTATTCAGAATGTTGAATTTCGAACAAATATTACGTCTGTATTGGTATTATCAAGTCGCAATGTTGTATGCAATGAACTAAATTTCAAATTGTTCCAAGATCTCTGTTGATTTGAACTATTTGAATAAGAGTAAGACTTGTGGGTTGAGCAAAGCAACAAAAAAAAGAGAAATGTCTCAAATGACTGATTGAATCAGTTGTCAGTGCTCTAGTAGCGTGTTTTTCTTTTGTATTAGTTAAGAGTTCTTATTCACTTTTTGCATACAACAATTCGTTGTGACTTAAGAGGATTTTCGAGTTTGTGTGTTGTGTTATTGGAGAGGTTTGAGATGATACGCACAGAAGAATTTTGTCTTGTTATAACGTCTGTCAACTGGGAATAACGTTTGTCTGCAACCGTAAACATTAATCAAAAAAAAATCAGAAAAACTTCTCAGTCCTAGCAACTCTTTTAGCTTGTCTTTTAACTCGTCCATCTATCTTCAGCTCAAAAGAATTCATTCTTCTGCGAAGAATGTCTCCTTTCTCTCATAAAGAATGTTCTCCTATAAAGACAGCTTTGAGTTGGTTGATTTTGTGTGTTGATTGATTCATATATGGTGAGAATTGATCATATTTTCAATAGAAACAGATTCAGAATGGAACGGAAAGATAGTTAGAGAAGAGATCATATTTATACTGATGCGATTTATAAGTTTCTGATGCGGATTTACGGGAATTCACAAGTTTGAATGGAAAACATTTCATTGATGTTAAAATCTCACTGATTCATCGTCTGCGAAATTTTATGCGTTATCATTGTGATGTTATCATTGAAACGACCTTGTTCATAGTGATAATTTTGTGTTAAATAGTCGCTTTTATGTGTGTTTTGTATTCGTACATTTCTTTTACACGTTCCGAAATCAATTTCGCCTTTAGTTTCCGAGACATGCAGGCGATTGCAGTTAGCGAACTTTCCTGGCATTCCGATAAGAATTCCGCAATTCCCGGAATCTATCGTTGTTTCAGAAACAACAGAACAGGGTGTTATGCCTGCCATTACGCAGAATGATTCAAGTGAATCGTCATCGCAGAAGCTGGTCTCTTTTCTAACTGATGGGGACGATTTGATCCAGTGTGAAGTCTGTCTCGAAGGTTTTCATCCAACCGAACGGCCCCCGAAACTTCTGCCGTGTGGACATAATTTCTGTGAGCAATGCCTCTTCTCGCTATGTTGTCATCAACAGGTAAATGTTTGAAGTACAGAAATTAATGGTTTTGTTTCGAATTATTTGGTTGTTTCGGAATAAATTTTTATAGATTCTAAATCCGCATTCACGGAATTGCAAATTCATTAGAAATTGGATAGATGAATTCATTTTACTGGGCGATATTAAGTGAATTAGGATTTTTGGTATAAATGCTGAGTGAAATGAGTCGATTTTTCAGTATTATTTATTGGACTCGATCAATTGTCCGACATGCCGAACAGAATTCAACGCGTCAACGGCGTTCAATGCGCCGACGAATTATGATCTTTGCAGTAGGTTTTAACCATCTCCAGTTGTGTTCATCTTGATCAGTAACGATAAGTTATGACATGAACGATACTTACAATATTTTGAAGTTGCGATCCTGATTATGATACAATTGAAGTGTCATTGATATCTTCGTTCCATATCTACATATGCATAAGTCCACCTGAGAACGTGGTGAATCTCACAATAATCAGTATAAAGCTAAATGAATTCTTTCGAGATTCTAAGGATGTGAAATGTTCATTTTGCTTTCAGAAATGCTCGAGAACGTGCAACGAGGCGCGAATGTCACCGTGATCCACCTCTCCGACCCGTCAACCATCGATAAACACCATCGAAAACAACGCAACAACGCCACGCTTCAGTCGATGAACTCACAAGGCTCGAGATTCTCCTCGAGACGACGACGAAAGGGGTTCCGATGTGCTGATTGTGCGAGGAAACTGAATGAAAAACATCGGAGGAAATCGGCCAGATATTGTACGAGATGTTCGAGTAAAGATGACTGCTTGGTGAGAGGATTTATGGGCGATATTCTCAAATTCCTTAGTGAATATGAGCTGATTTTGATCATTGGTCTGCTCTTTTGAACTATCTTTCGGTTGATCCGAAGAAGATTTTGCCTCATATATCGGCAAGAAAGTCTTAAAACAGTCAAAAGTATGTCATCTTAGTTTAGTGGTATAAAAAAATGCTATTTCGAGTATTTCTTCATAGGTTGAAAGTTACTTGAAACTTTACGATTTGATTGTTGGAATTGATGAAAGAAATATTTCGAAGAAATAAAAAAGTGTAACCGAGCGATTATAAAATACTAATTAACAGTTGTCAGCGTAAGGCGATGTTATTAGAGCGGTTAATGAGAACAAGAGCGTTTTTGATTAATAAGATGTCACGTCATTGTCACGATTAGAACGTCAGTTTTTCTTTACATTCAGTCAAGTGATGATCAGAGAACTAAGAGTGATCTTCGAATGAACTTGAATGATGAACTTGCAGCGATCTCTTATAGAATGAAGGAATTTCAATAAAACTTTTAGCGTTTGTCATGTTTGGAGTGTTGCGTGAATCGTCACAACGGACATCAACTGAAAACGCTGGATGAACTGGAATATTTGCATCACAAATTAATAAATGATCTCAAACAGTTGAATATTAGAATACAGGTATTTTTTCAAGATTCGGATGGATTTAAGTCGTTTGAATTCTAATAAGTTGCGGATGAATTTGATGAAAGTATTTTTGACATATACATATATGCAAGAGTACTTGTGAGTTACTATCAAATGATTGATTTACAACTCAAACAAAAAGAAAATCATTGAGTTGGTTGCAGGATGTTGGTGAGCACATCGAGAAGACGTTGAAAGAGCTGAAGAACGAATCAATTGCACATCTTGATTGTGGCACCTTCAGTGAAGCTAAACAGGTCAGTTGAAAAGCTCGTTAGATCTCACCCAGTAAGGCATTTGATCGACGAGGCCAGCAAAATGATTCCTTCTCAACTTTTCTGAGGATTTTTGCAGTGGTACAAAGATATGCTACTGTCAGACTGAAGATGATTTGGAGATTTTTTAACGGAGAAGTTAATTGAACGAAATGTCATAATCATTTAATGAGAGTGATTCTATAAGTGATGATATAATAATGATGGTGATGAGATAGTAATAATAGGAGGAATATTAATAGGTTTAGTAATAATACGAATAATAATAGCACTCAGTAACGAGTCACGAACAAAGACGACAAGGTCGTATGCCAACATTGTGAACGATCAAATTTCTTTGTCACAACGCTTTTTTGAACTCATTTCTTTGATTTCTTATTGTCCTTTGGTTTCTTTCCTTCCGAAATCTGAGTCAGTTTCTCACGCTCTGGAATTTATTTTTGTTGTTGCGGTAAATTAAAGTGATTGATTAAATTGGTTTCATATTAGCGGACAAAGATAGTTGAAATATGTGGAAAATGATGTTAAAGCCGTTAATTTTATCACATGACACCTGCATAAAGTATTTTCTGCATATGAGATTCATCCAAAAATACGATTCCTTTGTGTTAAAATAAGAACAGCTGCAGTAGAATTTGTGAAGTAAGAGGCATGACGAAGCATGAGAATACCAAGGGATGCATGACGGATTATAGAAACACGAAAGAGAAGTTATGGAAATGGTTATACCGAAGTTTATGGGATAATTTATTTGATTTATCGCGATGTCAACTTGTAAGGTACAATCGCTTGTCTCATAGTTAGTTTTAGTGCGCCTTAATTAGGCTTTGTCCCATGTGCATTCCACTCGCACAAAGGTGCATTATTTCTCTCAAGCACAGTATCATCACTTGACTGAGACGAATTCCTTGGATAGCATCAATAAAATGCAATAATTAGGTTGAAAAAGTTCTATTTTTGGAGAGCAAATTCAATTTGTTTGAAGAATGCCGCTCGAATCCCGTTTTCAATTATAAAAATGCTGAAACGATTGAGCAATTTCTTCGAACGGTAACAAATGAGTTGTTTTCACCTGAATGAAGATGATGAGAAATTGATATGATGGTGATGCATGAGCATTCGTATTTCCGGTGGCGATTTCATAAGAATTTTTATTAGTTCGTGTTTCTATGAACTAATAAATTCGTTTTTGTATGATGATTTGTGGGCATTGCTATGGAAACGTTGGATTAGATTTTCTTATCAGATACTTGGAAAAGTCTTTCTTCGATCGGCTATTGATTGAGAAATTAAATCGTCTAGAAAAAGAGTTGATAAAAATTAGAATTGTTCGGAGATCTTGTTCCAAAGATTTCCTGCCCAAATGATTCAGCTGATGCAGTTTTTCAGGCTCTTCTGAGCGAATGTGAACGAGAATTGAATTTTGCTTTCTCTATACTGGAGAACGCTGAAACCACTCCGCTGCCACCTGCGGTGATCACCAAGATGCGACAGCAACACTTCAGAAATAGTGCGAAATTGTACAAAATGCTGAATTTCATTCAGGTTGGTCGACTTAATTCCTTGTGATGATGATGTATCAGTTAAGAGATTTTTATTTTTTTCAGTGATCTGACTTGAAATTCTTACATATTTCCTGTTTTTGGTACATTGAATGAAGGAACTCCCCGGGAATATGCTTTAAAAAATCTCAATGATTGTGCACAAAAGCTTGAAGCGAGCGAAAACCAACATTGTAGAGCATTTCTTAAACGGGAAGGTTTAGTTGAAGTTGGATTGGACGTCTGTAGATTTGAATTGGAATTGCATGAATACAGTTCGTTGCATGAATACAGTGCCTTGCAAAGATATGATATCAATAAATGAATATTTGATATCCGTATGATGTGAATTTGATGTACTGATGATCGATTAAGTCTATCACGGTGCAATGACCGTGAGGCCATCGTTGTTGCCAGTTTTGAGGATGGGCTTCTAGGTTACAGAAAGGTGTTAAGTCAAATTAAGGTTTCGATTCAGTGATATCAAATAGGAGCGTTGAGTGGAAGGTGATTTGTGAATGTGAGATTATTTGGGTGACTGATCAATCAGCGATTGTATTCGATCATGTAGTGATCGAAACTTTGATCAGGTCGTATTATTGAGATCAGAATTGTTTCATGTGGGTGGATTAAAACGTTTCTTGGATGGGAAAAATGGAGTTATGGTTCTTATTTTGTTGAATGCTCTCGTCAGTTTAGCTAAATTTTGATATTATTTTAGAAGTGTAAAGAGTCTGTGAACGAGCGTGAAGGCCGACATTGCAGATTAAAAACAAAAGGTAAGCTGATGAGCTTCGTTATAATCGTATTGATGAAAAATATTTTAGGCGATTCATTATCAATGGTTGTGGTATTTCAGTGTAGATAGAATAAGTGCTGCGATATTACAGCTCTGAAATCGTTGAGGAATTACGTTGATTCTTCAGAAATTTAACGTTCCAGCAACAGGAAAAGATGTGTGATTAATGATGGTTTCAGTGTGATTTTGATACGAGTGAATATAAATCAAATGAATGTGGTCATGGTTTGAGTACGGTTGTGGTTTCGTGATTGATAACGATAACGACCTTGAGATGACACATAGAGATTAGTAGTGAGAGACGGCATTCTTATCTTGAATTTGGTAGTGCTTTGGAAATATGTAGTAACATGGCACGAGTACTTCGCATCTCTGATGAATGTTTCGAACTGATAACCACAAAAATTACAAATGCAAATCGCATTTTTTCTTTTCAGATATAAATCTGACTGTGTAAATGACAGCTTCGGTGAAAATTTTCGAATATAATCTGTACTGAGTGATTAATTATCAGTTGTTTTTAAATACGAGGAATGCGCTTGCCATTGAAATTGCAGAAATATTATCGAAGTAATTTGTCAGTTTGATGAATGAAAATGGATATTTTAAGAGATTTTTCTTAGATATTCGATTTGATAGACTGATAATTTGTTTTTTTTTGTGTATGAAACAAGTTGATGATTGTTTGATAGTAACAGTGCGTGGTGGATGTCATTCAAAACAGCAACTTGACTATTTCAAGTGACAGTTGTGGAGAAATTTTTGGGTGATTTATTGAGATGAATAACAACGATATGATTTATTTTGGTTCATTTTTTGATGATTTGTGAAGGAACAATATGGCCTCAACAAAATATATAGAGCCCTTCTCGATTCTTTCTTCTTATGATGAGTACACATTACCCCCCACATGTGATGGGATCTCACACATAGGCAAATGAGTCGCGTTGGCTGCTGCACTTAAGCTTCAGCGATTTTCCAGTTCGGTTCATGTCTCATTCCCGTTCACCACTGTTTCTGTTTCAGTGATTCCATCTCTAGCAAGCACAACGTCAACATCAAACCTAACCTCAAGCACTACCCAAATGTCAGCAGGGCAACGCAGTCAATCCCGAAAAAATCTTGATATGGAGGCCGAGTATGGGACGGCTGCGGATTCAATTGCGGCATTGATAACGATTGGAAATTTTGGTCGGGAGGTGAATCGCCTGAACGAGCCGTTGAAAGTGCTGACAAGGAAGCAGTCGAGCATGTTGGAAAGACGAGACGCATTCTTGGAATGTGCAAAACAGTTGAAGTATTGGATCAGCGAGTAAGTTCTTCGATTTGAGTTTACTTTCCGAACTCGTTGATTCATTTCAGAATGTGGATGAATTTTGAATTCTAGTTTATGATACCAAATAAATGATCTCATCTCAGCGACGTCTCAAGTTAGATGAAGTTCATCTGCTTTACTCAGAAGTTTTCCCGTGGTTCATTTTTTGTGTAATTCATGTTTTTTACACTGAAACCTCATCTTGTTGTATTTCAGTGATACATCCAAACAAGTTTTACTGCTATTCATCGATGCATATTTGAACATATTCTATCAGTTGAATCGTTTGGTGAGCAAATATCCACGCAAAGAAGATCCGGTTCGGCGGAGGGATGTTTGGAAATTGGTTCAGATTGCCTATACGGAGCTTTTAAGATGTGCAAGTAAGGTGAGCGGGCAATTATCACTCTTGATATTTATCATGTTTTTGAGAATATCATAGGCTTCGACTTGTTGTTGTTGTGATGTTTGTGAATTTTGATTGTGAGATTGGACATATTGTGGTATATCTATGAATGGATTAGGAACTTGTTGATTTTGGGTGGAATCCGGAATTTATCGCTAATATTTCCTTACGAGCGCAACACAGAGGGACGAGCGAAATGCAGAAATATATGTGAAGTGAATGAAACTGATGGAATGTTGTTTGTGCAGGAATAAAACTAGGAAATAGTACGAGAATTAGACACGAGAAAATTGATGAAAGATTGTAAGAAGTGCGTTGAACGTTGTTCGTACGTTACGTTCAGCCGAGTTGAACTGTTTTTATGTGATTCGAAAAATTGAACTTTCCGAGAACTTCATCGAAATCAAAATCAAAGAAGAGGAACTTGATGAGGATTTTATTCAAATCTATCTATTACGATCGTAATCGGAGAATTGCAACTTTAAGTTGAATCTAACGAAAGTGTGATTATCGTTTCATAATTTAATTCAAATTTCATCGGAATTTCAATTGATCAAATAAATCTTTGAAAAAAGTCACGCAATGAAGATGAGAAATAGATTAGTTGCGAGACGGAATGAATTCCACAACGGCAAGATGTCATTCACAATGATGTATAGCCACTGAGCATGGTTCAGTTTGAAGTTTTGAGGCAAGAATTATCCCATCGGTGAGAGAAACGTTTCAATTTCAGCATTGGCCAAGTCAGCATCCAGATCGGGTAGACTTAGTGGACGATCTGGCATTTTTATGTTCGTTGTATTCGGATGTTTGCGATCAAGCCACAATTACAATTTGTATGATTGAAGCGGCAAGGGCACGAGCAGCATCAGACAGTCTAGCTGAAGAGGAAAAACACGGTCAACAGCTCAGACTTAAAGTAAGTCAGGAACAGACTCTTTTTTCGTATCTTCCTATGAAGTCCTCGTGAGATGACGTTTTAATGTTATATGAGGTTGTTTTCAGGCTTATTTTGGTGTACACTATTCATGCATTTCATTTTTCAGTTAATTGATGAACACTTACTGGAGTGTCGGCGAATACAAAAATTATTGGAGCTGAGGTCGACCCGAACTGCGTCCTCAAGCCAAGGTCGCTTCAGGAGATTGAAACGTTGGTGGCTGAGAATTGCTGCTGTTTTTGGGAAGAGGAAACTGCTGGGATGATGCCGAAGATATTTGCTGGAATATAAAAAAAACATTGTATATATTACGGTGATATAATAATTTTCATTGCGATGTTATTATTGATATGGTTTTATTAAATTATTATCTTGGTCATGTTATGTATTGTCATCATACTGATTGAATTTGTTGAGCTCTGAAATATTAGGAAAGTATTATTATTCTCGATTGTATTAACCTTCATTATTATTGCAATCAGTATGACTGCTATTATTACCGTTCAGCACAAACACTAATAATAAAACAATTATTTAATCTTGATGAAATACCAATAAATCCTCACGACAATTTTCGAAAAAAGCGGGATTAAAATTGACATTCTGCTCAGTGGTACGCTTATAGTGTCAATTTTGCTTGAGTGCATATAAAAAAGTTAACTGGGTGACGCAACGAACAGATCGGAACCAAATTTTTATTAAGCACACTACAAAATGATCATGCAGAAGGGAATTAAGTAATTGAACAGTTGAACTGAAGGTCTTAGCATGTCGAGAATTGATTACGTCTTCGGAATTGAGCACCATTTTACGGCAACAAATGCAGATTCCTTATCGAACGGAAGAAGTCTCACCCATTCGACTTTACTAAAAGACGACCTCGTTTTCAGTGAATTTGAGGACAAGAGTCTGAGTCAAATGAAGGATAAGGGCTCCTTGCTCATTGAGCGAGCCAGTTTGAAGTATCAAGGAACGTTGAAAATATTCAGTGGAACTAAGCATTAGGAATATCCTGAGCAGCATATTCGGACTACCTGTATTCTCAATTTTGCCCAGCAACACCGTAGTTTCTTTATACTATTGTATTCAGCAGATTTTCAGCTTTCAGAATAATATATATGTTGTCGAGGGATTTTGCATACTCAAAGAGATATAGCTGATTCTCTGAAGACATGTCAAACTGCTTGAGCGATTCTGTAATACGCCAAACTCAGAACATTTGATCTCTACGACGTGGTCAATGGTACAATTCAATAGGAATATCCTGAGCAGCATTTTCGAAATACCTGTATCCTTAAGTTCGCCTTTTTTTTGAAGGTATGGCATTTTCTGAAAGTGTGCCAAATCCGCCAACTTATAAGTAACATTGGTCATACACGCTATTCAGGAACAGTATAACACCAGATTGAAGAGCATCTCCGGTTGCTAAAATATCATTTCTTGCCATTATATAGATAAACTTAATTTTTTGAAGGTATGTCACTTATTGTTAATCATCAAACGCAGTAATATTTATAAAACATTCAACAGTGATTCAGATTGCATACGTTTTCAATTATTTTCGAAACTACTTCTTAATTTGCTATCTTGTCGTTTTCTTCGAGCAGTGAAGATCGAACTAGGTTAACTATTGCATATTACCGCTCAGATGGGTTTTCAGGAGAGTTCGTTTGTGAAAACGCAATGAGATATGCATATTGTTAATCATTTCATGATGGCCACATGGCCAATGTCAACATTGGTTTATTTTAAAATCGTTCACCACTGAAAGGTTCGACTTGGAAGAGATGTAAAACTTGAGATGGAACACTGACAATGAGTATTTCATTAAGATGTTTGGTAATATCATATCTCATCTTTACTTGCGATGCTCAGTAATCGAATTTCAACAATTGACCACTGCTGTGGCAGATCGTCTTGCTGCATTCATTTCTATTGGATATTGAAATGTGCTAGAAATGTGAGCTGAAGGCATAGAGTGAAGATTCTCGGGATGATTATGAACGAGAGCAATTCAGTGATGCGGCTGCAGTGAATGAGAAAAGTATCGTGGTATAGTGAAGCTGCAGTGCAATACTCAAAATAAGGAACGAGATCGATGAGACATAATGGGAAATGGACATAAAACTATAGAAAGAATGAATAGAACAGAGAAGGGAGAATGATTTCCAGTGGAATTACCATTCATTGCACAAGATGAGTACGTTTTGTATGTACAACTCTCCTCTCACAGTCTCTAATTGATTTTCGTCTCTGATTTCCATTACGTCTTATCACTCTCGACCCTTATTTTGCTGAATGCATGAAAGTTGCACGATGTTGCAATCATTTTCTCAATCACTTCAATCACATCACCGATTCGCTCTCATGTATATTTCTCCGAGAAACCTGTACTGCATTTATTTCTTAACCTTCCAATTTCAATTTGGTTTGCTTTTCAGTGCAGCAGTTGGCGGACTACGACCGCCTTATCCATTGGTAAGGATGTAGCCCTTTGTGCACATTTTACCGGTATTTGTTGAATATTTGTGATATCTGTAAAACATCTGTGGTTACTTTTTACTATGGTTTGATTTGTCGAGTTCGCTCCCTTGTCAGAAATGTTACCAATGGTTAGATTGTACCGACAATTGTTTTGCAGTCGTTGTTAAGGCCAATCATTATTTTCGTGATTGCGTTCGTGGATGCTATCTTGTCAGCTCATTGTTGCACTGTTGTTGTTATTCCATATTCCAGAGTGCTTTCGTTTGCAGAAATAATCGGATTTCAAGAAAATTTAATGAAAACTTGCATCTTTGGTGCGCTATCATCACGCCTATTATCCACTCCATTTGCCAGAAGAAGTATCAGCGATTATGTCAGGTATAAGGCCTGAAAATATCAAATTCTCATCGTCTTCTCAATTGTTCTCAATTTCTTCGTTCTCTCAATTTTATCCATCAAAAACCGCTCTCATGCAAATGACTGGAAGTGAAAATTCTCAGAGAACAAACACCGAGAAAATATCGAGACATACCGAGAATTTTTTCAGAAAGATGCGAACTTTGGATCATTGGACTCAAAGCGATGCGGCGGTAACCGCAGAATTTCATGTCGGTAAATTCGCGTTATTGGTTGACAGAAAACCGTTGGTGAAATTCAACCCGGATCAGCAGTCTATGAAACTTTGCATACTTCACTATAATGGTTCAGTTAATTTTGTTTCCATTCAGTCATTTGTTTGGCAGTGTTTCATTCATTTGCCATTTCCATTAATCACTCTTTGCTACATCTGTCGAATTTTCATTTCACAAACCTTCAAATTTCTCGACTTTGAATTAACATTCATTTCGATTGATGTCTGTAGGCACCAGGATAACGTTTTAGTTCACTCATTTGGACCATTCATTTTATTTTCACAAGGCGATAATACTTGCAGATATGAAATATAAACTGGCCGATTACGGGCTATCAGTAGATTTGCCGAATTCCGCATTACTAGACGCAGACCAAACTAACACTGGAGATTTTGTGAGTTATACGATAAACTGTTTCACTTCATTTGTTTTGTTCACTGAAATTTTTGCTGTATTTTCTCTTTTTTCTCGTTCAGTATTCTTGGTTTGATAAGAACCGAACGAAAACAGTTTATCGTGCAGGTCCGGAATGGTAAGCGGTTGTGATTTGGGGACTATTCTGAATACCTTTTCATTCCCGTCGATCCAGAATTTCAGATCGCCGTATTCGGGAGTTCATTGAGGACAGTGGAGATGCCAGATGACAGCCCAATATCGATCGATAAAGTCCGAGGTGAACTGGCTGAAACGCTTGGCGGGTCGTTCGTAGACTTACGACGGGCAATGTTGACGTTGGAGAATGATACGGATCGAAATCTTCTGGCTAGGGTTATTACAAAACAATTGTACTTTTATTTATAATTTTTCAGTATAGTTATTTCTATGGTCCTTTTATTCGTAATTGTGCATCAAGTGGTGTTCACCATTGACTGAAGAATGCTCTGAAAGTTGTGTAATTACTTTACGATACTGCTTTCACTTCAGTGAACGTCATTTATTTCTGCAACCGTAATAGCGATAACTCATTTAGATTAGCATATCAGCAGATTCCTCCGCTTTGTTAAGCATACATCATTGAATATCCTTTTCTCTAGAATCCTCTTTTCAGTAGTGTTGTTTAAATTGATGAATACTTAAAAAGCAGCCACTGAACCTTATGGTTGCTTATTGCTTTATGTTTCAATCATCCATTTATTTTTGGATGCTGAAATGAAGTGTAAACTGATGCATTGAAACAGTGTATGATTCGTTTTTGTTTCGAACAATTTCGTTGGCAGTGAGATAATATTAGACTGCTATCAACAGATGTACTCGTTGACACGTTGGGCACGAACCTATCGCAGATGTCCAAAGTGTGGAGCTGCCCTGAAAATGCGTGCCTCTAAATCAGCTGCTGCTTGTATCACGTGTGATCGTATATTCTACCCTACAGTCAGTTATAATACTTGCCCTTTTTTGAATTATTAAAATGATGATTACTAATATTATTGGGATTTTTAACGGTATTGCTTTTGTTGGCATTGTTAAGGTTTTGTAGTGAAAATTATTATGTGTTGAATGGATGTTCTCATTAGAGTTCTCGGCGTTATTATTAGTATGTTTATTGCACTTCGCATTAGTCTAATGACTTTTTTCAACTCGTTCAGTTTTGTTTTATCGTTTATATTAGTCTATTGAAATGCTAGTGAGGTTGTTTTCAGTTCGTTCCAGTGGCCATTTGTCTAGTATCGAATCGTGCAAATACGCATGTCTTACTGATAAGACATCAACGAACTGTGAATACCGTCTACACAGCAATTGCTGGTTTTGCTCAAGTTTGTTGTTTTGAATTCATGACAGTTTCTGTTTTTAATTTTGATTTCAGTACTTTTATTGATCAGTTATTCCACAAGAAATGTCATTACCATGAGATATATTGTTATTTGTAGGTGGTTATTAACTTAAAAATTTAGGGGACTGAGTATTTCAGATGGGCGAATCGCTAGAAGAAAGCGCGAGGCGTGAAGTCGCTGAAGAAGTTGGCATAGAATGTGATAAAGTCTGGCAAATAAGCGCCACCCAGTCGTGGCCAATTCCGGAAGGTTCACTGATGTGCGCTTTCCGAGCAATTGCCGACTCGAGGCAAAAGGTTGGATTTCATAAGATGGTATTTTTGAGTATGGCTTTGACTTTTGAAATCATTTGAATGATAATTTAATTATTCTTTTGTGGATGATAAAATACTGATCATTGAAATGGATAGTGTTTTTTTCGTTATCAGTAATTGTAGAATAAACCAGCCAATTTCCGTCGGGAATTGATGCATTCTTGTTTTTGCTGGTGATGTGATGACTGTTTTGTTCCACAAAGGAATATTTTTGAAATTGTTCAGTGTTCAGATGCTTGCATAGAATCAAAATGAAACTGATTGTGGGTGGAATAATGTGTTCGTTCAATGCTATGAGTTGACATTTCAGATCGACGTTTGCACGGAAGAGTTGGAAGGTGCTCGATGGTTCAGTCGTGAAGATGTGAAGTTGGCTTACGAGAATTCATTACGTGATCCTCAACTTCAATTTGCGCCCAGAACAAAGAGTGTCATTCAACAGCTCAGATACATACCTCCACAAGGCGCAATTGCTCATCGGATTATCAAAGAATGGCTCGAAGAGAAACCGTATGTTTGAGTGTTTTAATGTGGACATAAATTAGATCGTTGCTCATTTTATTCTTGATAATTTCAGTATTTTTAATTTGCCGTTGATGTTTTAAATTTGCACTCGAAATCGAATATCACGTTGATATCGTTGGTGAATAACTTTGATTTTTCTCATCATCATTCGAGTCGAATTTATTTCGTTTTATTTGTCGGTAATATTTTTGCTGTTTTTAAATTTAACACTGAGCAGGTGTGTGGTAATGTTTAGGTATGCTTGAATCTGATTGATCATGTATGATTCAATATTTCAATCCAGTTGAATGTATTTCGATAATATTTGGCATTGGTTGTGATATCTTATGCACTTAGGCAGTGATATATAATTATTTTGTAACGTTTTTCATAGTGGTTTAGAACAAAATGTTGATATTGTTTTCAATAGTTGAATTGTGCATTGAATCATTTTGATAGATTTTATGATTCAGTGAAATAATTTCTGATGACTTGGCCGTCAAGGTGTCTTTTTTGTATTGTTTTTGTTGTTATATCTGTACGGTTGTTGAGTTTTTTGTGTTCATATGTTCAGACGTTCGAAAATGATTAAATCATACATTATATCAGAAACAGATCATATAAGAATCATAATGATAACAAAGAAATGAGTATCATAAACATTACTAATTGCGTTCATTCAAAAGTTTGAATGCTTAAATCACAAAAATAATCTGCAATAAAATAGATCATTTTTTGAATTTAAGCGTAGAATTGCAGTGAAGTGGTGAATTTCATGGAACGGTTAATGAAGGAATCAGCTTCTAGTCAGCGTTACGCCTTGCAGAAATTCGGTCCTCGTTCTGCAGATCATTCCGCGACAATAAGCCTTTCTCGGCCAAAGACGCTAGTTCATCCTCAATTCCTTCTCTGAAATGAACAAATGCGTTTCTCTGATGAAAACCTTCCATTAAAATATATCAGCAGTTCTTTTTGTTCCATGTCATTGATTAAACTAATGAACTGACAACAACATGAAACATCCAAAAAACTCAATCACACTTCTCAATCTTATAAAAAGTGCTTGAAAATTCGATCAAATTTGACCTTCACATAGAGAAATATTGCAATCATACGTGATAAATTCACCTGAAATGATAAGATCGCAGTGCGAAAGGGTTATGAGGGTATGCGTTATGTACAACGACAGTAACATTACGGTAGTTCGGACATTCTGCTGGCCTCACGTCCAAACAACAGTAATAATCCACCAGGTTATGCCAACAGCATACAGTTTCCGCATTCGGCTGAAAATCGAACACAATTTCATTCGGAATTCATAGACTTCATATGAATGTTCATACAGCTGCGATATGACAATCCATCTCATACTGAACATCTTACTGATTTTCAAATAAAACGATATTGCCTATAAACAAACTGTAAAATATCTATGAGAATCTGAAGTTGCTAACAGTCAAAAAACCTCATCAATGCAACATTTCACATAGCCATGCAATTCGTGCCATATCTCGCTGGTCACAAACTCACCAAGGTAACAATAGTGATTGTAAAGGTGATGATAACATTGTAGTATCAGTAACCACAAGAATACCGCTAATATGATAATAACACAACGATAATATAACAATAAAAATCTTGATTGATTAAAATGATACTACAGTCAAAAAATCGACGAGGACAACTAACCTACAATAAGTTCAGAACTCCATAGATAATGAACAATAAGCAACTCAATTAAACAATATCAACTAGTATTAACATTATCCCAAATCAACTAAGAAAAGAAGTCAGTTTCAGATGAGAACCAACTTGATCTGGTAGAGCATTGATGCAAAGGCTGTTCTGATGTGGTAAGCACTTGCGTGGTTCGCCATCTGGACGGTACATTGGTCGTGCACCCGGCGGACACACCGGTAAAGTTGCATGACGTTGCTGCACAACACCGCAATCAACCACTAAAACTCATCGAATAGTTTCGCAGTTCTTGAAAGATCCGTCAGGGACAATGCAAACTGCATCGAAACATTCAAAATCTTTCGCAAACTTCACTAAAAATTTTCATTCAAATAAATTATGTAACGTGTTCTTAAAATTCGCAGTCAAAATTCTCATAAATTATTCGAAATTGTTTAACGATCGAACCATCGCTTAATTAATCACTTTATTCTTCTCCGTTTCAAAATTCAGATCACCTCATTGATAATCATCATCTCTTTTCCTGTTCGACGTGATGTTGTGATATGATCTATTTTATTCGATTCAACTGATCTTATGCAACAATCATTCTCTTAACTCATGTTTTACGCATTTAGTATTGCCCCATATAAGTAAATCCATTTGAATGTCGTTTCGGTTTAACTTGTCGATGTTATCTATCAACGAAATCCACACAATGCGATATTCTGACTACCAGTGCAGCAACTGCTATTGAATAATATGACTTGATAAAGAGCAGAATAACCGAAATTGTTGTAAGCAATTGTCGATTGGAACTGCATAAAGTGACCTAGGTAGTTAGCATTAACACAGTACTTATCATAAAGTACATTGTCGATCCCGATCATAGCGTTAGAGTACGCTTGTAGTAAGATCACAATAATAATAATAATAATAATAATAATAATAATAATAATAATAATGAAGCTAACAAAAGTCCCGGAAAAATAATCACACTCATTTGAATAATAGTGTTGATGATAACAATGACACAATGAAAACGACCCATCAAAATATAAATATAAACGAGTGACTATTATCAGAATTAAAGTATATGCAATACAACAAGTATCAGAAGTGCCACTGGCTCAAAATGTTCAATTGTAATAGGAATAATAAATTGAAAACTTATAAAATACCGAAATGATAATAATAATAAAAAATACCTGAGATTAAGGCGAACAGTAATAGAGCTGAGTGCATTTTGGAAGGACTTGTAGTTGGATTGAACCTTCGGTGGAAAGACCAAAGCTGCGATGAGATCTTTACATTTGCAATTTCGATTCAATTTAGGGCATCGTTATTTTTACATTGTATAAACGATGGCATACATTTGTGAGACACACAAAACCACAAATCATTTGAATTTGTTGTAATTTATCACTTTCTGAGAGAATGGATGCAGTATCAGTTCGTTTGTTTCATGCACAAAACGGGATCAATCAGTAGTGCCGCATTCAAACTAGACGCCCTCTCATGTTTACCAAGCAACAATCGAAATTTTCACACTTTCGGATTCAGAATATCTCCTGCTTTCAAAAAATGTATATCTCATGGACTAATTATGCGTAGATTTAGTGATGAATACTTTTGTTGAATTTCTGAGGGTATATCACATCTCTATGAGATTTCACTACGTCAGCATGATCAATAAATTGGTCATGCCGTTGATCAATTGATGCATTACTACACGAATATAGACAGTACGATTTCATACTAGCTGCTTCCTCAGGTTTGAGCAGGAAAACTTGAGTAGTAACATATTCAGATCCAAGAGATCCTCTGATATCCCAAAAAGATATGTTCTTGATCTATACTTCAAATTTTCAATGATAAAGATGAACATCCAAGCTGTTTTGTATAGTTGAATGATTTCATTCCGCCGCATCACTCGATGCATCTCGAAAATACAATTTTCCTGTGTCCTCAGGTTTGTTCAGAAACACTCAACTTTCTAACGCAATGGGATTCAGTAGAATCTCTGCCTTCGAGAATGTCTATATGACTGATTCTGCATGCTTTCAGAGGTATAGCTAATACTATGTATATGAAAAATTTCATTTCATCGCCGCAATCTGTTCATTTGATCACAGTGAAGAGCATTCAATGCCTTAATGCAGGAATATCAGTCGGACCATTTCAGACTAGGTCTATCCTCAATATTGAATAGGAACATCCGAGATCTTCACACATTCCTATTCAAAAGATGCTCTAGTTTCTGGAAAAAGTATATGTTATCGATTAATTATGTACAGTTTCAGTGATGGAACTGAATTTCCACTCTCATATTAACCAATTGAGCATCATTATTCTATCGCTTCACACATCAGTTATACCATTTTCAAACTCACTACGTCCTCAGGTTTTATCAGACACGCCAAGTGTTCCACATATTCGGATTCAGAAGGTCCTCTAGATCATGTTGCTAACTTGCTTCATTTGTCCAAAGAAATAGTTGAACATTCGTGCTTATGTGATCCTGTTGCTCGAGTTCATTACACCACTACAATCTGTACATCTGCTCTTAATTTCAGTCAATCCTTGCATGCTTATAAGAATGTCAGAAGTACTATTTTCAAGTTACCTGTACTCAGTTTCACGCAACTTATCAATATATACTGATGCTAAGCATCTGACGAGTATTTGTTGCGTTGCTCTACCTGATGCACTAGGTGAACATAGGCATTGTGTAAAATAATGAATGGACATTTTTTGAAGTATTATCTGTGGAAATTTAGTTGCTCAGTGCAAGGATTGCGAAATTCATAATCGGCACAGAAGAGAATCTTCTCAAGGAAATATGTTTCTCAAGATTACAAAATATCATCTACATTGATAATGAGATTGCCGAGTCCGGGTGGCGTGACAACAGTACGCTTATCATTTCAATCAATCGTGCTAAATGATAATTGATTCGAAACGAAACGACTTATTGAGAAAAAATTTGGTTGATTGATGGAATTTGATTTGGGAGCAATAGAATTTAATGGAGCGGACTCCATTCGCTTATCGTTTGAAATATTGTCATTATTAAGACGACGATCACTGCTGCCGCATTTCTGCTTCACAATTTTTGCGTTCCATACTGTGTTACCAGTATTTGTATTCAAATTTTCATTTGCTTCAGCAGTCATAGTTGGGAACTTGAGTTCAACTATAGTTCGAAACGCAAGCAATCAGTTCGAAACGTTGTTGTGTCCGCTCTTTCGAATTACCCGATTGCTTTGAATGAGTTTCTAACGGAATGGAAATTTTCCAGTGTTTCAAAAGTTTTCCGTGGAAGATCTTTTCTTTATTTATTCAGTGTCACTACTGAGATGGTTGGCGTTTTCCAGTTTCAGGGAAAGTTCAAGTGGCATTCGAGTTTCAGCACTATTCGAATTCGATTGCTCCTGTCATTCGTTCGATTCCTTACTGAAGCTCGTCATTGTTCCTGAAAAAGCGCATCTGAAGTGCTCAGAATCAGTATTGCTTGTTTCAATGCATTGATCACTGATATTTGAACTTTTAGATTACCATTTGATCCATCCATTTCAGTGATACTTTTAAGCTTTCAATGGAAATTCACTTTTCATTGCTAACATTCAAAAGCGAATAGTGCTTACAGAATTCTTAGTTTCTTCCACCTCAATTACTATCATAAGTTCATCAAATTCTGAAGCGATATTAATGCTATGATCCGAATTATGGCCGTGAAATCCGTTTGATTTCGAGAGTAAAATAAATTAATTCATCGATTGAACGACTAAATTTCCGTTTCTTGCTAAAGTACAAAGCAACATATCAATCATTGTTGTAACGTTTGTGTACATTTATGTGTGTGATGTCTTAAGAAAACATTTTTATTTTTGTCACTGAATCATTTTTATGTTGGCTGGGTGTGTGCGTTCTTTACTTGTTGCTATTTTCTTCGTCGTTATCATCCCCAAAAATTTATCTTCTTCAAAATTATTCACTCAATTATGCGATTTCTTGAGTGTTTATCGCTTCATTCGGATGTTTCTTTACCAAATTTTATTAAAACATCAATTGTTCGGTTAGAATGATGACATTTAATTGTAGATCATTTCACATGTTCTATGAATCAACGATATTCCACAAGTTCCATTCCAGAAAAAACTACTGTTAAGCCACACTCGGACTTTTCAGGGTCTTTTCGTTAAGCTGTTGAAGTCTTAAGGTGTTGACGATAAAGACTTGACTGCGTGTTTGTAAGCCGACTTAAAGGAGACTTAAAGCCGACTCTTTTAAATTGTCAACGAAAGAGTTTAGACGACTATGTGCAATTTTCAATTAGTTCGAAGAATTTTCACACACTCTAAACTCAGAATAGAAATGCGACTTTCGAACATAACTAACTGACAGTTGCATGAGTGAAGAGTATGTGCTAGCAGCAGCTGTCCGTCCATCTAATAGAGCGCGCATAAAGTGCTAATGTACTTAGCAGGATGCAACATCGCACTTCTCAGCATTCATTCTCTACTCAATGGTGCTGACGTATGAATAATGCAAAAGTGAACGAACAATAATGCAAAGCAGAATATGCATTAAGAACATACCTAAACGTTCTGATGGGCTTAAATATAAGCGTTTGAAACGAACGTACGGTTCGGTTGCGTTTCGGATTATTCAATACCGAGGCAGTGGTCGATTTAATTATTACAATTTCGTTGCTTCGTCTTCACGTCAACTCAGTTTTACCATCAACGAGCAATGATTTAGAATTATTTTAATAACATTTATCAATTTTATCGCTAAACTTATCGTTGTATTATTCAGTTGTTCGTTTATTGAACAGTTTAAACTGAAAGCGACTTAGTGTCATACTGATGCGGAAATAGCAAATAGCGTACGAATATGTGTATCTTCGTAACGTGTTGCGAAACTTATCCCTCCTCTAAATTGTTGAATCATACTGATTTAACTGATCAATATTTTACATTTTTCGTTTATTTGATATAATCTTGAAAACGCTTTCTGAATTTTTACATAAAGATTCGAAATTTTCGATTTGGATCACATGTTCCAGGTTTCCGTCACCATCGATCGCTACTTTTTATTTGCACTATCTTCTAATCTTGTTTTATTTCATTTGATTTTTCTCGGAATTTGGAGTTTTTTTAGAAATTCTTTTCAGAGGCAAAATGTCGTTAACAGCTGAACAGGTGTTGGTGCCTCCAAAATTTGATATGGAGCGTCTCATTAGTATCATCAGAGCACCTGAATTCCCGGAACAAGCCTCCAAAGATTGGGTGACTGATCATCAACTTTTCGTGCTCCAAGTTCGTCATCTCCTATCTTTTCCCGTTTTTCTCGACGAGTTTGCTTCATTTCCTTTATTTTTCTTGTGTGTTCGGAAAATAGAAAACTTATTTTGTTATTCTTCATGAATCATGAGTGTCATTTGAAAGATGGAATTTTTGTTTCAGGTATGTGTGCTGTATGTGGTCGTGATATTCGGCACTAAATATTTCATGAAAAATCGTCAGCCGTTCGAGCTGTTCTTCCCGCTGAATGTTTGGAATGCTTTCCTAGCCGCGTTCAGTATTGCCGGAACACTTATGCTTCTGCCGGAATTCTTTTCCACTATCCAGACGAAAGGCTTCCAAAGTTTGTTCGTTGATAGTTTCAATCATTCATAACTATGACAGAATAAATATGGAATCAATGCTAGCATTTCGTTGTTCCATATTAACTTCACGTTAACGCATCTCTAACATAGTGCTTGAATGAGTTCATGATTATATTAGTTTGTCGATTTCTTGCGAGCGAGTGAATGCTTTGCAATTTCCTTTTCAGATTCCTATTGTAAACGTTACAACTTCACCAGTGGAACGAACGGTTTCTGGGGTTGGATGTTCATTCTGTCGAAAGTGTTCGAAATGGGCGATACGGTGTTCTTGGTGTTGAGAAAGAAACCGTTGATGTTCGTGCACTGGTATCATCATATTCTAACGCTGATTTACGCATTCTATTCCTATCCCACAACGCCAGGTTTCAATCGATGGGGTGTTAATCTCAATTTCTTCGTACACGCTTTCATGTATAGGTGAGTGAAAGTTTGTCTCTTCTCTTCATTTGATCGTTTTTTATAATATTTCTTAAGCAATTTTCGCATCAAATTGTAAAATTTATTTAATTTTTTGTTCTGCATAATTGAAGAAGAATCAACAATTGGGATCAGTAGTTCATGAATATAATAATAAACGTATTGCAAATTATTTCTGTAAATTTTCAGTTGCTTCGTCAATTTCATTTTTATCTTCCAATGATGATAGGTGAATTGAATTCTAACAACCAGTCCCGTAAACTTTCAGTTACTACTTCACTCGTTCACTGAAAATCCGTGTCCCCGGTGTAGTCGCCGAGTTTATCACGACCCTGCAGATTTTGCAATTTGCCATCAGTCTCGGAATTCTCTTACATCTTGGAGTGTTGATCTACATTCAGAACGTGAGTCATTTTATTCGTCGAATTCGTTTCATTTTTCTTTCGAGAAGAAAAACATTCTTCATGAGAATATAATGTGTTGACAATGTAAAAAGTTCATTATTGATTAACTTTCTGCTTTTTCATTGAGAATTTTCAACTGTGCAATCATAATACTGGAACTGATAGTTACGTTGAATGGGTTCATTTTTCAAATTTTTTTGATGAACGAGTCAGCGCGAATAATTGGTCATGCAATAATTTGTTGCGGTGAATTCGTCAGTTGATTTCGAGCGATCGTCAGTATTTTTTTATTTCGACAGTCGAAATAGTTAATGGTAATATTTCAGGTGGAATGTGATTTCGACAGTCACATATTTGCATTGGCACTTTTCATGGATGGCACGTACTTGATTCTTTTCATCAACTTCTTTTTGCGTTCGTATGTAATCGGAGGTGGCAAGAGTAAATATCGCTGTGAAAGAAGTGCTAAAAAACAGAATTAATTTCATCCTCTCGCATCATTCCCCTAATCAGATCTAATACTATTCTCATCGTGTCTTTAAAATTAGCCCTATTACTGTTATTATTATTGTTACCAATAAGAATAAGTATTATTGTGTTTACGGTCACTATAATCGCTGTTATTATCGTAATTTTTTTGTTTCAACTTAGTATTTTGTTTTTAGTATTTTCATTGGTGTTGATTTTTCAACAATTCCTAGATATCGTCTGTCAGCTCAGTTCTGTTTCATCGGCCAACTGACATTCCGTGAAATGGTTTTATTAGATGTGTTGTGTTTTACATTAATTGTGGTAAACGTATCATTATTATAATCATTTTTGTTGTAATGATTATGGTTATTGTTTTTGTTTGTTCGGAGTATTGTTCAGTTGTGCAGAGTTTAGACGTGGTCTTTCGCGTGATACTTCCGTTATGATTATCGTTCTTTCAGCAATCCCGAGCAGATCGCGTTATTATTGAACCGTTAAATCTTTACACCGGTGTTTCATTGCGTTCGTTCGGTTAAACGCCCTGCATTTTTGTCCCAGATAATCTAAAACTTCGAATAGAATAATGTGTTTTCTCACTTGTCTAATCACTAGAATTATTGATAGCATTTTCATCGTCACAGAAATTGCAGATAGATGTTATTATTTTGATTGTTGTCACTGTCAGTGTCATTGTTATCATTATTGTTGTTTGCCTATTGTTCGTGATCATCTTAATATATTATCTTATTGTTAATCTTATCATTGATATCCATCCCATCACGTTCAGCTATTGCATTTATCGTTTGAGTTGCATTCTATTCAAATGGTAATCGATTAAGCGAACATAATTCCGAAGGATGGCTCAACGTAATGAAGTCGTTTATTGAGGAGTGTATTGTTCACCGTATAATACCGAACATTGAGTTTCCGAACTGAAGAGAGCAGCAGCGCTTGTTCAAATCCTCCCTCCTATTGCTACTCGGTACAGTCCGATATCGAGGATGTGGCGAAGTCAATCCGAAAAAGCTGTCCACTGATAGCAGCAAAGCGCTACTCTCCCGAATTGTTGAAGTGCTCCAAATGTAGCGCTTCATACCCAGTGAAAATCTCCTCATACATTTCGCTATCACTTCTAGGGTCATTTCTCCTCACCATCAAAAATTCGCATATTCTAGCAGCATTCATCATCGAAACTCTCAGTGATAAGTTTGATGATAGGTGAAACGTTGAGTTGTATGTGTTTTGTGTTCGTTCGTTCGTGTAGTGGTCCATATTAGCGTGTAATTCGCATCAAATAAAAACAGTATTGTTTGTTTGTAATGCAACATCGTCTGATTTTATCTCACCATAATCATCACTGTTGCAGAATAAAATTGTAATATTCAATATGTAAAAATCTATACAATGACCAAACGAATCATTAATCATAAACTCACACATCAGTATAACACAGATTCATCAACAAAACACTTCAAAAAAGGCAATAATCAATCACAGATAATCCTTAATTAGTGGATAAAGTGAATATACACAAGGAAGGCATCGTGCATGTTCAATGCAGCCATATCACATCGTTCATTCTTACGGAACAGTGGACTGAGTAGTTGATGAGGTAATTGAGTTTACAATATGTACACTGTTAGCGGAAATTTGATTTACGATGTTAAATATCATCGTATCACATCTCATAACTTCTACGTGCTAGGTGTTGCAAATAACGAAATGAAATTATTCCGCTATAGGCGAATGCATCAGTAGGTTGTCTGTCTAATTATAAGTGAATTTCAGTCTTCAAGAATTTCAGCATGAATTTCGTGCTGATATCCACTATGAGTTGCATCATATCCACAATGATAGATGCACATTAGAGGGAGATTCCATCGTATGCATGCACTGAATTTCTTCGAAAACAATTGTATCCTTTTGCTATTTTCTTAGAATTCCTCTTGATTAAATCTAACACGGATTTTCGTTTGCTCTACACTTTCACAGTATGATCGACACGGCGTATTTTCGTGAGTGTATCCGTTCTTCGTAAAATTGTAATATTCACACCTGATTGGCTTTTGCTCAATGAAACGCAGTAGCTGTCATCGGGAAATCCCACTCCTCCAAGCAAACGATAAAGTAATCGAGTAAAACTAGTGCAATGCAAGCTTCGGCAAAGAAGCGTCTACTTGTTCCGCAACATTTTCAACGCCTCATCATACGGTGGTGGAGGTTTATCGTCCTCTATCTGATTTGCTGACGGTGCATTCGCCTCTTCTGCATTTCTCAGCTCTGCCATTGAGTCCTTCTGAAATTGCGTTCAATTTTCATTCCGATGCAAATTTCCTCAACCACAATTGAGGATTCACCATCTTGAAGTATTTGCTGTGGATCAGCAAAAAATAACGTTTTCATGAGCTTTTGAAAGAGCTGACTGCACTGCATCAGAAGAAATATGTGATCAGAATTGCTGCTGTCCAAAAAAGTCAGTTTTCATAAAGTTGGTCTCCTGATTTCTATACAGCTAGTGTAACAGTATGAAATCATAGACGAATGATACAACATGATAAAATAATAAAATTTCCTCAGTTCTGCTTTATACTTGTATCATGAATCGAGTGGCACATAATGAGAGCTTGTCGAATCCTAAAGACAACTGCCAGCAACTGATCAAAGAGAGGATCAAAGGTGAATAGAGTTCACTAACCAGAGGCACACTCGTCCTAAGTGCTTGTGTGTATGAGGGCAGTGATGTGGTACTGGTTCGTCTAAAGTTCGGCCATAACAAACGATTTCCACCACAACATTGTGCGTCATGTGGCGGTGGTGCTAAGCAAGGAAATGAGGTAGCCAAATTCAGGGATAAAAGCAATTCTTGCTGAAATATAACACAACTTATCCACCCATGCCAATCTCTTACGAATGAACATACGATCAAAAAATATGATTCAATGAAGTTTATTTTTAACAAAAGTAATCATTCCAAAAAGTCGGCTGTAGTTTAGGAAATAAGCATTTAGTTTCGAGTGAAAGTTCACTTGCAACTGTATGGTGGATGAATGTCATACAAGAAGTTACAATCGATTTCTGAAAGATTTTTATGAGAACTCACCAGTTCCCTCACAAGATTCGATACTTTTCTTACAAAATTACCTTAAAGAGTATTTGTATGACAAGCTACTCACCAGTTCGTCACACAAATACTCCTTAAGAATCAATCGAACACAGTTGTTCCAATAAACAACAAATACTCATCCGAGGAGTATAAAAAGAAGTGTCAAAAAAT
This sequence comes from Anisakis pegreffii, assembly GCA_035041965.1. Lineage (NCBI taxonomy): Eukaryota > Metazoa > Nematoda > Chromadorea > Rhabditida > Anisakidae > Anisakis > Anisakis pegreffii. The sequence continues at coordinate 51,833 of JAPYMA010000758.1, read as the reverse complement.
CTTGAGGAGAAACTATAAAGTTATTGATAGTCTACACGTGATAAATGTATACCTGTCGTCTCAGTCGTGCGAGTTGTCTTCTTTTGTATAATTTCCTACAAAAGCACAAGAAATTCAATAATAAACAACATATTAGCACACCAATCAGCCAAACTATTGGTGACCATTTGAATACATCGTCTATTGGCACCTGAAATCAACATAACTAACTTTACATAACCAATTTCCGATAGCTAGCTCTCTCAAATGGATGTTCTCTCCACAAATAAACCCATTTCATTGAAATACCATACAAACTATACAGTTTCACCAGTTCAATGAATAAATCCCACATAAAAGATTTCAATTCGACGAATTCTTCACAGTAATTTTTGCTCTAATCCAAGATCACTCCAAAAAAAAACGAACTCAATATCATTAGACTCAATATCACTTCAAAAATCCCCCCTCCCTCCTTCCCCCAAAGGAAAAATTTCAACATATATATACGTAATAAAGTCTCCTAATTGCGATCTGAATAATCAGATATTTACCGTTGCGTTCAGCGTTGTCGTACTGTATAGAGTAACAATGTTCAGATGAACACGCTCACCGAGAGTGCTCTTAGGTATATTAGGAATAGCAGTGAGATTCAGGTTATCGTAAATAAACTCTCTGCTTGAATTCACAAACAGAACCTTCATAACTATTATGATTCGTAATGGTGATGATGCCAATCCGGTGGAACATTGAAGCTACCACCCAAACCAGTACGTCAAAAACCATCTGACAGCCATTTATTTTCATTCGTTCGTTCTCTGATTGTTTCAATCGTTCATTGAAAAGAAAATTTCACCCCAAAAAATCACCAAAGCACAAAGTGTCTACAACAATTAATCATAATTTCTCAACCACCCTTATTCTGTCATTTCTCAATAGTTTCATAGTCACACAGTTCTTATCATTGACTTGAATCTTCAGTCAATCGTTACTCTATTGGAATGGCGAATGGTTTCGCAGTGAGAATACATAAACTCAACAACGTTTTGCACAGACTGTTAATCATTAATCGTTAATAGCTGACAATGAGTAACATTTTGCACGTTTCATTAATTAACGAACTGATCAGAGGATATGCATAGTTTCATCGGTTCAATTGCACTTTTTGAAATATCTCATATGGCTGCATGATTCAGTTATCTCTCGCTCGTCAGCAACACGTTTGTTCTGCTGTTGCTGCTGCTGCTGCTGTTGATCGACAATTCACTACCATACAGGTGACAAATGTTCATGGTAGTGAACGTCAAAAAGTGACGGGCGAGTGACAAACTCAATCAAGTTGATACTCACTTCAAGTTTCATCAAGAAGAATAAAATCGCGACCATGAAGAAAATACCAGCCAGAAGGATAAGCTTCTTAACTTCTTCATAGCTATCCGGAGATATCCTGAAATTACGAAATTATCAACTATGAAAGTTTCTCCGTAATTCATAATCCAATCAGTCAGTTTGTTCGAATCCGCACAACAACTTGATTCCACTTGATGCGATCTCGAAACAGATTGAAAACAACCGAAAGTTTTGATGTGAATATGGCAAAATTTGTTGAAAATGAGTTGGAGGACAGAACAAATCAAAGACTAATTGTAAGCAAGCAACTGAACAAACGAAACTGCAATTCATCGAAATGAATCGATGGCATTGGTCAATAAATGCGAAAAATTCATGACGAAACCTTTGAGTATCAATGGAGTTGAAAGATTCACGACGATACGGAGATATGTGCCAACGTTCGCTTCTAACAGTGGGGAATGTGGATGGGTATCGCACAGATGGACCTGCATCCATTTGGCATACTAGTTACGGGGATATCGTCGTTTCGCTCTGATAAAACACATTAACATCACCAAATAAACAAGCAAACAAGTGAATTCACTCCGAAAATCTAGTCGTTCTTCTCTCACGACAGCTAATCAACACAGTGTTTCGTCAGCGGCTAATTTATATACGACAGTGTAAGATCGCGAATAATATTCTCGAGCAAAATGTTAATTACAATTGAAATATTGCACATATGATATACAAGTTATGCACAATAATCACTCAATAAAACTTTGAACTGCAATTGAACCACAACATCCAAAAAATTACACTGTTAAAAACTGATATCTTTGCGAATTGATACGATGAAAATGTGATTAAAATTTTAGCGCTATTGACTATTGAAGCCACTAGCAGAAAATACTATCAGTAATATTTTTAAATAGCAAAACCAATATAGTTCCATTTTCATCATTAGTAAATTAAAGATGCTCATGCAATCATATGACTAACGGATAGTAAAAAAGTTTAAATAAGCAATCATAATCGTATTTTCGATCGAACAATAAGTTGCAGGCAATAAGCATAGAGAATTTTCAGTGGAAAGCAGTTGTTGTTCGCAATGCAATAATCAATAAGCAATTTTTCATTGGTTTGCTCATAAAAATTATGGATAAAAACATTCATTTTCATCACTTTTACGTCTTTTGTATTTGATCTCATTGTGTTTTGAACGAGTTTAATGAAAGCTCAAAGTGAACTGACTCAACTGAACCGAATGCACGTTTTGCCGTGTTTACTGTTCGACGGATATTGCTCTGAGTTGCATCACTGGAACGTAACAAATTCATATTATAAATAAACACATGTTGTCTACAACCCCAACTGTAATGCTAATAAGTTTAAGAACAAGAGTACTCAAAAAGCAATAATAACAATTCTGGCAATAGTCATAACGAGTTCAATTACAATAGCAATGAATTTAATTCAGATACAGTCAGCACTAATATTTCCATACATGAAATGATTGGTGAGCGGCGTCTTGCGCCTCAAGGCCAATCTTGTCGTCTGAAGGTGAATTGTCAACCAGATCAAATTCCATGAATCCAAGGTCGAATGATTTTAATGAGGCGATTTTATCAGTCAGCATACAAATGATATTATGACTTCATTATATCGTCACTACGCAATGAAATGAAAAATTCATGATAAAATATTCCGTTCGTACAATTTGATTGCGTCAAAAGATGAAAATTAGCAAAAATGAGCAAAATATTCGTCAAAATCAAAGTTTCCATCGCAATGATAAAAGTACAAATATTATTCCTTAAAGGAATAATAACAGCTGCAATCAACAAAAGTGCTTCCTATTAATCATGTTATACATATTGCCATTAACATCTTATTGCCATTATTGCGATCATTCATACCGTCTTTTTGTTGCTACCAACGTCCAAATCAGTATCAGTTCATTGATTTTATCAAAAAATTTTTTCACAAATTCACTCCGATACAAAATTTTCATCGATGCAAAACATTCAATGCTAAACTTTCGGTAGCAGGAAGAACAACAACAGAAGCAAATTCCTTCGTAAAGGTGTGTGTGTGTGTTTGTGTGCATTGCTGTATAAGAATCGAATGAGTATTTGATCTGTGATGCTTTTCAAATGAAAAACGAACGAGCAAATGAAAAATTATGCTCTCATTACAGGTACTGCTAACCGATTTTTTCACTTTACACTTTGTGTTTCGATTTAAAAGCAATTTGAGAGCCAAAAAAACAATGTAAGTATTTTTGTTTTCACCGCAGCAAAAACATGCTTCTTCGAGTAATGATAATGACAACAAATTGTCGTCTTTGCTAAAAACAAAACCGTTCCTAAAGCATCGAAAAAGAGTGCCATGTGAGTGATAGTCATCCAGGGAAATCGTCTTGAAATCGTCTGTCAACTCTGGCAGAAAATGATGATGAGTTGAGGACCACACTAAACATATGAGTTTCAATTGCTCATTTATTCAGCAATACATTGAGAGACGTAAACCTGTTCGATTCTGTCAGTTTTGTTCTTTGGTACACTGAATGTGAAAGCAATTAATAATTATTCGTTCAGCTATAATTCATCTATTCCGTTGACACAGACAAAAAATGTGCGTATAAATCAACTTTTGATCTTAATACATGAACTTATCGCTCGACAACTAAATAATTCAAAAGAATTTCAAAATCCATGAAGACACAGGATAATACTTACATTGTCTAAAATTTCAGAAATACCATTGACTGTACGCTTGAGGAGAAAATGTCAAAAAGTCCAAAAAATACCGCTGACATGAGGCGATAGTCAACCGACCGGTGGCGTTTATTTATGTATATGCTTGAAATACTCATACTGTGCTAGCATTATGACTGTTCCAATCGATGCTGACTAAATCAGTTGCCTGCAGCAGCTGCTTTCAGGAAGTGCAATATAAAGCTCACAGGTTCTAGATTGCCGTTCTTGAAGCAGTTGCGGTTCGACAAGAGATTCACGCATTGCTCAGTATTTCATGCTCAATTCACACGTTATTTTGGTTTCTTTCTTTATATTGTCTCATTAATTATACGAGGTGATTGCACATGAAGAATTACACGAGGTTGTGTTTACCTTACATCTATTGCATCAAAGTGTAGTAGTCTGCCCAGCAGGCGATTTCTTTCCAACGCATCTTAAGTTTATCGATACAAATTGCGATACTTCATTCAAAAACTGATTGGATAATTCATTTTCGAGATTTCCTATCAGATTGAATGTCGAATGAAGTGAATGTCCAAAAGCGAGTTGTTGAATCAAGATCAATACTGAATGATTGGTACTAAGAGCATGAGTTTTTAGCGATAGACGAGCGAATAATTTGTGAATAGTTTTAACTATACGAAAGTGAATGAATGTTTTGAGAGAATGAATAAATGTGAAAACAATTAATAATAAAGGAATGAATGGCAGCGACAGGTGTGTTGATTGCAGCAGTAAGCTCGTGACTTCAGACCGTTCAATAAAATTTTTATGGCTTTTCTGATTAGTGATAATGTGATAACGGAATACAGCAAAATCAGTAACAGATGTGCTCAAGACTGTACTCAAACGTGCTTTAGATGTGTGTTCAAAACTCGTTAACTGCACACCGCATCCAAAATGTTCCTTCAAAAAAAAAGAAAGAAAAGATCTGAAATTTTTCAAACATGATTACAGCAGAGATCAGATCGATTTGATGGCAAGGAAACAGCAACATGGGAGATTATAATGTTGCCAATAGTAATAACAATAACAGTAATAACAGTAACAATAATATGATAATATTATAATAATATAATAATAACATTATAATAATAACAATAGTAATAATAATAATAATAATAATAACAATAATTATATTAATGGCAAGAATAACAATACCAATGACAAAACCGTCAAAACGAACATCAACAATAAGGTTGATAACAATGACTGCCATTGTAGCATAACGACAATAACAACAATACAATAATCCAGCATTCAATGCTGATAATAACATGATAATAATCACAGTAATGATAAGAGCAGTACTACTGATAAAGCGCTAATGATAACAATCGGATGTGAGAATATGGCACATGCGATTGACTGAATAATGCATTCACGATAATCCATTGGTCTGATGCGTTCCCTTCACACCCATCCATCCGTGCATCGAACAATATCTACCCGATCAGTTCAGTGTATACAATCACTCCTCAACCAAACTTCAAATACTGGTTTTTACATCACTCATTATATCGTCAACCATCGCATGTATACACCTTGAATTATCATACCGAAATTCATATTACTCTTTTTGCTATTATTATAGTATTGTACCAAAATTCACAATCAATATCATTGTATTTGCTATAGCAATATTTAAATTCATTATTAATAGCATTATATTGTTTGTGCATTGATTTACATATCATCCGTCATAATTACATTGAGTATTATCAATTTATTTACATACTATGCATGCAATTGAACATACCAATGAAGTGATAATTACTGTCTATGAATGTGCACGAAATTAATAACACATGATCGCTGTAGACTCGTACATACAAAACACATTTTCGATAAGAAATGAATGCATTCATATTATACAAAGCAATTATTTACAATCGTTAGATGCATATTGTACACATCCCCTATACCTGAATACCAATCCATTGCGTTCTTAATACAGCCATTCGAGCATGCCTGACCTATTTTAAACCACTACAACCATCGGACTTCCTCTTATTTCACGTGTGCTACGAATCTTGTGAGCGTTCCATTGCAATGTCTATTCTAAAGTAATTCAACACTGCGATTGCTTATTAGAACGTATCAATGAATTATAATTAACGAACAGCATTGAATATTAATGATCACATTAATTACGATTAGAGATCATTGGACATTAATGATTAATGATCACTAATTGTAATTAATGAGCATTAATTATGTGTAGGCGTTATGTGCTATAATCAGTATCACCAATACTGCAGTCATTTTATGATATATTATCAGTATATCGCTACAATAAGAATCATCAGTGTATCACAATTTGATCAAGGTTATTGCTAAATATCAACAAAAACTATAAATAGACTTCCGAATTGATCATGTGAATCGGCCAAGTGCATTATGGTTTATCACATTCATTATTACTGTTATCACCTTTTTAAATTGATGATTAGTAATATTGTTACAACACATTTTTGACTTGAACTCATCTGCATTCAATTAAATATCAAGTAGATGATTTATTTTCAAAATTTCTCCTTTGAATTACAACATCTTGATTTATCGAATTATTCCGGTTGTTTCGAGTTTTTCACATTATACCTCTTTCGTCAAGCTTATTAATTTAATATCGTTGAGTACATTGACTGTAAATGTAGATCAATTCAATTGTGATTGTGAGCGGTTATGTGATAATCTAAGAATGAATAATGCTAATGTGATGTAGTTATCCAATCATTCAATAACAATGCGAATTTATTCATCTAAAACTCTTCTAAGCTAATGGCAGAATCGTTTTATAAGCCGATTGAAATAAACGAGTTTTGCAGTCGTTCAGCTGATATCGCATTCCGATTGAATCCATCCCTAGTTTCAGCGAACGAAACGTCAAAATCACAAAGGCCTTGAAGAAAGTCATTTGCAAGATGAATAACCGTTCATAAAGCATTTATTGCATCGTTGATAACATGAGTACAATGCTGATCAGAGATGGCAGAATATTCCGATAAATTTTCAAAAACACTAAAATCTCTGGCAAAAAACTGACAAACAACAAATGATATCAGCCATAAAAAAGAAGAAAAATGTGATATTTGTTAAAGAAGAGAACAAAAAGAGTAGAACAAACAAATGAACGAAACAATGAAATGGAACAATTAAAAGCTCAAAATTGATATTCGAAGCATCCATGGAAAATGAAAAAAACGAAACATTCTCATCGAAAAATCCTTCAACAAATGAAGCAATAATCGCAACGGAACAAACATCCCATGTTTATACTCATTCGCATTGTTCTTATCAAACAATGAATTTTAGCACTCAATTAACACATTCAAAAACTACCCGAACGAAAATGAAAACAACCTTCAACTCAAAAAAATAATCAAAATCAAAGCAAGACATACGGAGGAGATTTTGAAGAAATGCCGCGTTGAAGTCAAAAAACAATTATCTCCAACAAAGAGTAACTTTCAAAGTAATCAATTCGCAACAAATGTAAACAATTTGCGATAATAAAATCTCCTTATCACTTTTAAAACAGAAGTGGAAACATAAATCTATCAAAAAAATTCCGCTTATCATTCTTTATCAATTTTGCTTATCAGTTGTCTCGTTCAGCTCTATTGTTCAATCGTGATCATTGAGTGAATATTCACTTTCATAAACAGAGTAGAAGTTTGATTTTCAAAAACTTTAATTTGTCAAATGTTCAATGAGGCAATCGGATTGCACAGTTGGAAAAAACAAATCAAAGCACAGTTGGATCTTATTTAGTATCACATGTACTATTCACAAAACAAGATGAATGAATAAAATAATACAAAATCAACGAAAGTAAACTATAAACATAATACATAATCAGGCAATAAAATGAACCAATGCAAATGAAATAATCCAACTGGCTACATTTACCAAACCTTATCAAGTTTCTGCGCATAATGAATATCTCGTCATCATATTATCAAGCACTTTCCATATGCTCAAGTCATTCGTTTGCGTATATCATCTTCAACTGAAATCCATAGTGAAAACAATAAATGAATTGACATTATCTAAAAGAGCAGATCAGACTAAATTAAACTAAACACAACTTCGAGAAATGAACACAAATAAGATAAACACATAACAAAAACACTTGAACACTCGAACAAATTGATGAACAAATAAACAGTAAATATCTTTTCACTCGAATTCAATGCATCACTAATGGAGTCAATCTTATTTATCTCACGAACACATTTCAATTGAAATGATATATTAACCTCTTTCACAAAAAAATTTTCAACAACATTACCAAGCACCTTTGAAATAATGTCGCTACACTACATAATTTTGAATGCTTTCGACAAAAAATCGCTTGCTAAAAATATTCATATCTGCAGAAACGCACGATGCTACTGAAATTCACTACTGATAAATATGATGAGGCAATGATGTCAACAACACTAAATGCTCATCAAAAGTTTGGCAGTGCTCTTATCAATCTCATCGCAACAACGCTTATCATCGAACACGTTTCTGCTAATCACTAGCTACCACATCCCCTGATTACCCAGTAACTCAAATCTTGCAATTCCATCTGATCACGAGTTTATCATTCGTTGAACGACTATCAGAGCAGTCTGACGACGACTTTCATCAATTTGTAACTCCTAATGACACATTATAGTCCGAATTTATTCTTCTATTCAGTATCTGAATGAACTTCTGAAATATTACCCAATGCAACTTACGATTTCTGTATACCAGATCCTATTGTTTGCGTTAAGGCCACAAGAAAAGAGCACCAACAACATTAGCTGAATAAAATTCATTCAAAAATTCCAAACTTCCATCGATCACAATATCAAATGAAGATCCGTAATATGACGACACTCAAATGATTTCAACGTCCATAACTTCTTGGATAACGACAATAAAACAAGAAGAAAACTGAGTGCTGACAATGAGCAGTCTCAATAACATTGAAATTAGTCAAACAAATGAAACAATGGAAAATATTTCAAAATGCGAAAAAAAAAACGAAACGAAATGAAAACATATAACACAATGTCAAATTTCAATTTCAAATACCTTGATATGCACTTTATCAAACGGACATCGCTTTATACTATAGGTTGTTACACATCAATACTTCCAGTCTATTAATCTCGTTCACATGTAAAATGCACGGTTTCATATAATCATAATGAAATAGATAGCAAAATCTGTGTGGATTTTGAAAAAAAATCCATCTCATCAAGATATACTGCAATAACACAATATTGACTCATTCATCAATTGTTCAAAACAAGATCAGACTGATACAATGATACAAGCGAAACTCCAAACTCGCACGGATTTACAATTCAAAAAACACACTCAAAAAAAAAGAACAACGATCTCAAAATCTGCACAAAAAATACGATGCAATCGGTCGCAACAAACTAAATTCGAACAGGATAAATGAATTCAAAAGATAAACTGCACACAAACAAATTCTCACAACATAACCATCAATTATCAATCAATATCACCAAACATCTATTGAGCAATCAATGCATATTAACCAACAAAAAATGAAAATTCTTCAAACGTAAAACAGCGAAAAACAAACAGAGAAAAAACTCAATTCCACAAAGCCGTAGTGAGTGTGTGAAAGACAACTTTCTTTTTCTTTCTCATATTATTGGCAAGAATTTGTCCGATTCTCAGAAATAAATTTGCTTTTTTTTTCGACTGAAGCGATCATCTTTAGTATGAGAATCTCATCTCCTTTGTTCAAACTATCATCAATATGCATATTTCCACTTTTTCTTATTGTTAGACTGAAAAAAAAAATTCGACTCTAATATCATTCAGAGATTTCTTCTCAGTTGTAGTCAGCCAAACGATAAATACATAATCAAATCCACTGCACAATGGATTTCTTCTCAGGCAGCTTAATCTTAATCTAAAAATCCAATTTTGCAGACTCTATTCAAACCTTTCTCTAAGCCACAAGCAAAACCTTTCAAATGAAGCTAATCAATTTAAATAAACAACGAAACATGAATGAAATTTCTTTTTATGACACATTCAATCCCAATCAAATACAAATGAAAATCATTTCAAACAATAAAACACGCAATGAATTAATCTCTCATAAACACAACACACACCATATCAAATAGTCATTTCATTTATCTGCACACCCAAACAACACTATCCCTCTTTCCAACAACTAAATTTCATCACAGAAAAATGTGCACAAAAAACGGCTGCCTCACCGAAATAAAATAAAATAAACAATTTTCTATAAAACTTTTCTATCAATTTCCTTGCATTCATTCACACTTTCAACAAAACAATTCGAAAAATGAATTGAATAAAATGTTCTTTAATTGAACACAATAAAATAATGAAACCCGACAAATCAATCTCATTTCCTATTCCTTCTCCCCGCTTTTCCGTAAATAAACTTTCTACAATGACACCAAACATCAATTCATCTTCTCTGCATCAAACATTATCAAATCTTCTGCATACATCTAAACTGTTACATCCATAAGAATACAAATGAAAATTCCATCTCATTTGCTCACTCGTAATTCCTATTCCCAGAACACCAATCAACGCACTGAAGGACACTTGTCAATATTGAGTGTATTCATTCCATCTATCATCCAATTCTTCAAACACCTCCAAATCAGTCAAAAAAATCTTGCAGCAGTGTCCTCCTCTTACATTCGGCCACATGCATTTGACTCTCCAAATCGCCGCGTTCCGTACTCTCGGCCCGTTCCACCTTCCACGACAATTCCTCAATCTCTTTCTCCAGTTGCGCTTGTTGATATTCGAACTGCAAAAACACAAAGTCAAAATCACAATCGCTCTTTTTAAAAGTTACATCTCAAAAATATCCCATCATGAAATCATCAAAATTACTTCAAATCCCCTAACTGCTGCTTCAAATCGAATCACATATCATCAAAGCCACCACCACAATCAGCCTGAATCTCATCCGGTAGCTAACCGATCCTTCAAAAAACAAACAAAAACGATTCTTAGCCGAGTCTTCGTTGGTTAGTAATATCAAATCATAACATCAAAAATGCCAAAAACCATTAACTAACCAACTGTTTCCTCGGTCCATTCTCCATATAATACGCGTACGGATATGTATACTGAAGTGTGTATCTGCATTTCGTCAGTAAGGTCGCAGCACGATGCAGATGTTGCCAATCAATCCACGTGCCCTCATGTCCGTTCACCTTCTCATCAATTTTACGCATTATACTATTTCTCAGCTCCTCTTCCAGCTTCAGTGATTTATGATGGTTCTCGTAACGCTCTGAATTCAATCAATTACCATTTTTTACTTCAAACTCAAACCATCTTCAACTCATTTCATACATTCAAAACCCCGCTAAGCAAACATGTCAGATCCATTCAATTCGTTCAATGCAAAACTAATTGCAACAATATACAATCTTCAAACTGCTTCAATCCTATGACCTTTCAAAATATGAGACTGTTAAAGTAAAACCTCGAATATCTCTGATATCATTAAATCAATAGTCGTTCCAATATTCAAACAGAAAAAAATCTTCTTTCCGCACTTTGACATATCACCGTCGAATGATTTTAGAATATTATACCGCTGATATAAACAAAACAAAAATCAAATCAGAACAAAATAAACAACAGCAAAAACAGAAATACACATCACAAAATCAGTCTCACCATAATAATGAAGGTATTTTTCGAGTGCACGTCGCGCCTTCACATGATTCGCTTCTTGCGCCACTGATGGATTCTCCTTATAACGACTACACTCATAATATTCACTACCGTGTGTTTTCCAATCTGAAATCCCATAAACAAACTTTCATTATTTCGCCACATTCCCAGCAAAACCTCATGATGAATTCAATCTCATTTATCATTATCATAACAAGTAAAATGAGTAAATGAATTAATAATAACATTTAAAAATGATTAAACTAAAAACTCAATAAACAATTAAATTCACAAAATCAGAAGCAAAAAGCAAAGAATAATAAAGTTTCACCTCCGAAACACATCCAACAAAAATGATGTTTACACTTCGCACACTGCATATGATTACATCCACCGTTTTTTTCAATACACGAATGACAATTCGGACAATCCTTCGTGTGGGCACTTAAGAAATAACTCTGCACAATTGTCACAAATTCGACTTTTCAGTCCCAAAAAGATTAATGAAGGAACATTGAAAATAAAATCCCCTCCACACCTCCATAACAAAAATCAAACATCAAACAACTCACCTAATATAATTGGCAGTCTCACTATCGTCGGCACATTTGATAAGCCACATTCGTATTGTTTCGCACGATGTTGGAGCATGATAATCGTTTCCACACAAAACACTCAAAACACCCTACATTATCACATTTGAAACAACATTTCATTTTTCCATACTTCCGAATGAGTCTATTCAACTGTTCATATTATAAAAACTGCAATTTACAAATAAACCAATTAAAAATGAAAAAATAAATCCGTGGTAAGGTGAAATTTATTCAATATATGAAATATAAACATTTTAAACTTATGATGAATGAAATGAATATAATCAAAATAATCAAATGAAATGAATGTTATCAAAAAATAAACCAACTAAATAAAGAAATCAATCCATGGATAGGTGAAATCTATTCAAAAAGGATATCAAAATACGCACAATCCATGAACGCAATCAAATTTACTCGAAACTAATTATTAAACTAAACGAATCACCAACGCAAAAACAATAAATCGTAAAGCTGAACTCACCAAAAAGACGTTCGACATTTGACACAAGTGACCCTTTTGGCTTTCTGCGATTTGGCCATGACAATCATTTGACAATCACGACCCGGACAGAAGCGAAGTTCGGGATGTGAGGTGACCAGATCTCGGAACACAAACTCTTTGTATTTAGCACGTAGATTGTTTCGGTCCGAGAGCACTTCCATGACGAAATCCTCTGGACACAGTAACGCACACTCACTTGCCATACAGCCCATCCTGCAAGTGAACGAACGAATCGATCATCATCAATATTTGATCCATGGAACTAACAACAATTCAACAATGTTCAATCTTCAGCACATAGAACATCAACGCTCTTCGTCTAAAGATTTCAAAAATCTTGCTGTTATCTTTACTCATTCTGTTCCGGTGACTAATCGTCAATAAGCCCGTTCAGACGTTCAATTTACATTCCGCCGAGATCGAATTCATTCAAATGAAGTTCAACAATGACGAAGTGTACACTAAGCATTCAAAGGTCATAAGTTATATTCAGATTCATCAAAGTCATATTGAAAAAATTCACTACAATCAGAGCAATTTCCAAGCACAGGAAAGAATATAAAAGATTTCCAAGCAATTCTTACCTAATCGAAACGGCGTTCGACAACTGCGTTTCCGTATAGGCCTGCCAACAGGCAACACAAAATTCATGACCGCAATGCAACGCGGACATCTTCCCGCAGTCTCTCCTCCAACGGGCACACACTCCACAACGTGCACAGTTCTCCTTTTTAAGCCCACCACCGTTACTTATCGAACAGATTTTACACTCTAAAATTCATCAAATCATAAGCATCGATCACTCACGAATTATTATATTAGGTCAGTCAAAAACCGATTTCGATTCAAATTGATATGAATAAATTTAAAATGGGACAAGAAATTTCACAAATTAACATATTTATAGGTGATGAAACTCACGATCAGTAAATTTCATAGACATTTATATGATATTACAAACAAATGATGAATAAAAAGAATATTACCAGATAATCGAATTCAATCAAAAGAGATTTTAAAGTGATCTTAAAATACCTGTGAGAGTTTTCTTCGGATTGCTTTTGTACTGATCCACCAATGCGGCTTCGTTCCATTTGTGCATATACAACAAAAGTTTTGATATTGATTGGGATATATTTAACAAACCAGCGACCCGTTCTATCGTTTCATTAAGTAGACGTTCAACCTGACAAGTGACACAAAAATTATTTCCGTTTGATTATTATATTTATCACCCGCATTCTTACTGTCAAAACATGAAATTAATCACAGTTGCTGAACACTTAATAAAAGCTCGAAATGAGTGAGAATTATTTGATGAAGGCACAAAATTCCTCAACTAAGACTGCAAAGAATCCGAACCATTTATTCACCTCCCTTCCTTTTGAAATATGAAAAAGCATGTTCTAATTTTTTGCTATGTTATGGATGATAATTCACTACGATACGATAATAACAGACGACTGATATTGACGGTAAAAATGAGGGAACCTGAGGGACTGTGAGGCAGTTATATTCGATATATTCGGGATCATCATTTTCTGGTGCTGTTTCTATATCACAGCTTTCACCAACGTCATACTCTGTACCGTTGTAATAGTCATCTGAAAACCCAAAAATTATATTTAACGAAGTCGATCGTCATATCAAAATATATCAACGAAAGCATACAGCCCTACCGCACGAACAAACTCCCGTGAAACGAACAATCTAAATTCCAATGAACAGGAAATCTTTGTGAATCAAGAGGACCGATAAGATTGGAATCATTCGGGATACCATCAAAATAACAATACTGATAATAACGATAAAATTACAACTAGACGTAACTCACCAAGGTAGTAATCCGCATCATCGTCAGAACCAGATCCGCTATCGTTAACCGATTCGTTGCTATTCATTATTTGTTTATATACTTAGTTAACAATAAATAATACGGATAATAACAAATTTATACACAAATAACGATCCTCCCCAAACGCGGATCAATCAATTGTTGATTCACCAATCAATCAATCGACGAATTCTGCAAAACACTTCGCCTTTAGTGAAACTTCTGAACAACCTATCCGAAAAGCTAATGAAACTCAGGCTGCGTATCAGGCGATATGATAAGATAAGTGCACATTTGTTTACGAGTGTCACTGGATTTGACGATATAATTCCAAGCATTCCAACAAGTGTTTCATCTTGTGGCGAATCGTTTTGCAGACATCACATTCACTGCTGTATAAATAATCTGACTGGAAGTGTGAGCTGAAGGAAGGAATAGAGTGAAGACTACTGGGAGGATTATGAACGAGAGCAATTCAGTGATGCGGCTGCAGTGAATGAGAAAAGTATCGTGGTATAGTGAAGCTGCAGTGCAATACTCAAAATAAGGAACGAGATCGATGAGACATAATGGGAAATGGACATAAAACTATAGAAAGAATGAATAGAACAGAGAAGGGAGAATGATTTCCAGTGGAATTACCATTCATTGCACAAGATGAGTACGTTTTGTATGTACAACTCTCGTCTCACGGTCTCTAGTTGATTTTCGTCTCTGATTTCCATTACGTCTTATCACTCTCGACCCTTATTTTGCTGAATGCATGAAAGTTGCACGATGTTGCAATCATTTTCTCAATCACTTCAATCACATCACCGATTCGCTCTCATGCATATTTCTCCGAGAAACCTGTACTGCATTTATTTCTTAACCTTCCAATTTCATCGCGACTTGCTTTTCATTGAAGAGGAGGCGTTTGGCAGAGTACGACCAATTGCAAAGTTTTGCATCTAACATGGAATTTTCATGGATAACTTCATTGTCAATTAGTTAGCACTTTTTGATAACTTCTCGTTGGTTAGTGAGACGTATTCAGGGATTTATCGTACTCTTGTTATCCAAATGCTTATATTCTATTAATTCGAACTTCGCGTGTTAAAGGATTTAATTGGTTTATAATCCTTATTTTGCATTGATTAGCTTATTCTTGAATCATCGAAAGTCTTCACATCTATCATCTGAGTTTTTTGATTAAGAATGTCACTTTTTGAAATCTTCTTTTAAATGTCATATTTAAAGTTATGCTCAATGTCGAAACTAATTTTAAAAATTGCCTCATTACTGTCCTGAAATTGATGTGATTTGTTCATGTTCCATTGGATTTCATTCTGATTATGATCATGTTATTGAAGAAATGAAATTGTTTGAATAGCATAATGTTTGAAGAAGAATTCCAATAAATCCTTGAACAACGATAGGTTCTTGTCGCATTTTAAACAGGACACTGCAACAGCATATAACATTTCGTGATCTTTGGCTGGAAGAATTCTCGTAAAAATGTATAACTGCATCATATGTCTTATCATACAACAGCTGAATCCAGTCAAATATCGGTGTATGAGCATTTCTCAAGTCATCGATCCGATTCTTTATTGCTTCTGTAACAATCCAATAAAATCTGACAATGAGTTGTCCAGAAATTAGAACCATTAAAAATCGCCGCTGAACGATAGCAATTGTTGGCTAGAACCGTTCTGGAATGAAAGCACCTCTTGAAAGCATACACACTTACACGTATCCATTGGGCCATTCATATCCCTCAAAATCAAAATGATTCCCTCAATCCACGAGATTCAGTTGTAATGCACACATAGGCAAACATGATGATGATGATGATGATGATGAATCTGTTTGTATGCGTATTGTTGAAGTTCAATTAAATATTCGTGTTTCGAGGAATTTTATGCAATTGATCCAATAACAACTGTCAAAGTGTTATGAAACATTTGGATTTTAACAGCAAATGACTTGTTAAATCAGTTGATTGCGTTATTCATATCGGTACAACAACATTCAAACTCACTATGAACTATTCATCAACAATTTATCAAGATTCCAATGAGTTCTCCAATTAATTACTGCAAAATGTCACTCAGTATAGCAATTATTCAAGAATTAATCACTGCATATTTTCGTCTTGAAGTGTTGTACTCTAGCACTTTAAACAGTTCTGTTCTTAGCTGATTGATAACAAATGCAATCCTTTCAAGCACTGCGATCGCAATCACAAATCTTAATCAGTCAAGAGATGCGGACAGCTGATACGAAGACAGTACGATGTATCCTTCTAAACAGTTGAAATTCTGACAGCTTCAATCCGATGTTGTCCGTTGTAAATGTTGATTATGCAAGCCCAACAAGAAAGAATCTTGTAAGCGGTAGTACGGAATGATTTCCACGGCCTCAAGACGAGTTTTCTTTATTGTTTCCCAATCTAATTTCAGCGAGTAATAACACCATCTATTTACACGTAATTCAACTTGTAATAACACCATACTACAACTTGTGATAAGAGATTTCTCTTGCTTTATCAGCACATTGTCACCATACATTTACTGCATTCTATTCCTAATGGATTCTCGTCGAGCGCTGAAATAAACATGAGTAAAGATATTATGCAAATAATGAATGAAGTCGTTTTATTGAATCAAAATCATCAGCAAAACATCAATCATTTGATAATAAGGCATTGATAAGGCAACGATTCAAGCAATTCTCAGCATCAATTAGAGGCAGTTTTCAGCGTTTAATTAGTTCGAAATGAACTGAAACAAAGAAGAAATAAATTTAATGTGAAATATGCAAATTACAAAGCATTTTCGAACAGTTCCGATGCATTATATAATAACAATAATAATGATTAATTATGTTACTACTATCGCAACAACGATAATTATAAATAATAAACAGCATAATAGCGACTGTTATTATGGCCGTTCTCGAGGGTATATATTCGCATCTGACTGAATATCAACCAAATAAATAACAGCTTTTCTGATCCATTAACTGCGCACACTTCTTCGGGCACCTCTTTGCGCACCGCAACCTAACAACGCTCTTGGATCTCACCTGAAATACATTCAATTCAGATCGGAATACATAATACGTATTGAAATTTCGATCATACGATCCGCTCATTGGTTTTAAAGTTTCAAAGAAGTTTTCCGATCCTAAGAGTTAAAATTTTCGATCATAAGAAGTTTCAAACGATCCGGTTGTAATCGAGAAAAGGCATGTTTATGTGCTTTGAAGCACTTTGCACGATGAATATTCATATTGAAGTCAATAGATTGCATTGAAGTTTCTCACAGATATCCCGAGGATATGGATATCACCAGAAATCAACTAAGCACATACTTCGTATTCATGAATCTCATGATACCTCGAATCAAACACTTACAAAATTCAACCAGTTCCACAGATAACGTTGAAGTTTCTGGTAAAGACAGATCAGAATTCAAAGCAATCTCAACTAATTAACATAAAGTGACCGAGAAAGTGAGGAAAAATACAGTTTCATGCGTTTCACTTTTACCGATTTTTAATATTGGAACAGCAAAAGCAAATCGCTCTGGCCAGTTTTAAAGAAGAAAGAGAAAAGTATTGAACTAATTGCTGACCTTCTTTAAGGCCGAGGCATTTGCCCCATTCCATGATGGAGATATTGCCATCATTGTTCGCATCACAACTCTCCAGGAATGGCTTTATGCAAGATTCCATCGGGATTACGGGTGCTGTGATCGGGATCAGTTCGTGATGCGATACGTGCTTATCGTGTGGTTTAATGTCGAGATCGCAGAATTTCCAGATTACCGGATAAACGTGTTTCTTTTCGTCATCGCTTTCAGCCTCTGAGATCAACTCTTCCCATTCCATGTTGTGCAGTTCACGGCGTTTCTTCAGCTCACGCATTACCTGAAACCTCGACGGATGCTTTCATTCATTCATTTCGATTATTTCTTAATCATATTAATCAAGCGACTCTTGCGTACAGTTCAAAATTGATAGCGCAATATATTCAATACATATGATCTACAGCTCAAAACCTAACTCACAAATGACTGATTAAATCTGAAAGTGTCGCAACAAATTGTTCCAAAATTCAGCGGAAGGCTGGCTATAGCTTAAATGAGAAGATTACTTATATAACAGATTGATGCAAATGTATGTTCAAATCCGACGCTGCAGTTTATAATTTTTCATTTTGCATAACTATTCGTGATTTCTCGACTCTGATTAGAATTCCCCAGATATTCACCAATCACGTCGACAGAAATTCACCGATTAATCACATTGTATTTATAAACTAGCCGAAAGCAACCAACAAATTGTCGCCTTTGATGATGGAAAATCAATCGAAATGAAATTAAAATTAGCAAACAAGCAAAAAAAAAGACCTGGAATAGCCAGTCAGCCATACGAGTTGGGAATTGCGCCATGAGTTCATCAGTACAAGTGTCGAGTTGTTTACAAGGGCCCAAGTATTCCAAATGAACTTTTGCATTTGCCTTGTTGGTGCACTCTTTCGACTTTCGCTTGCACAAGCATCGCTCACGGTACAGATCGCACAGAGACGGGAAAGTCTCATTCGTGTTACTGCACACCTGAAACATAACCACGATGAAATTTATCAGTTCATCGATACGCATGCATTTCAACTGCAACACTTTCACTTACATTAAATCTGCATTGCGCATGTATGACGTTCAATTATTCACTGAAATTCCACTCATAATCGGATGATTAGTTAAAAGTTATAACTGCAACTTTATATTAGAAGTAATTGCAAGTCTGTATTAGAGGAGATCAGCAAAGATGACTGCAATATCAAGTATTCAAATAAATTTCCAACAATCATAAGAAGACCCTACATTGCAATGGCCACGAACATTGCTCAAACGAAATATTCAGTTTATTACAAGCGTACCATTCTTAAACCATTGCTTAATGAATGTCTTCGAAGTAGTGCATAAAAAGGCGTTGCTACCTGATCAAATGGATCATCATCAAGCGGTGGACACTTCGAGATGCATTCACAGGTGGGCTCACCTCCTTTTCCAACCACACATTCCTTTCCCCATCCACATACTTGATCCTTGCATGGATTCTCCAGTTTTGGTGCTAAAATCGTTTATTTCACACATGATTTTATGCAGTTAGAGCTCATTTTAGTTCAGAATAATGTGTGAATCAATAAAATATATCATAATTCGTTGACTGAGTACTTGAACTCGTGTTATTTCTCAAGTTTCAGGAGTTTTAAAGAAAGGCAGATCTATTCGGATAGAAAAAATTTTTCCGAGAAGATGGTAATATGACAGAGAGATATGGTGATATCTAACTTCTGCATACACCGTCCCATCAAAAGAATTTTTTTCGAGGAGATGGTGAATGAATGTAATAATAATAATGATTTGAAGTAATTTTTGGCTCAAAAAATCGAAAATTCAGATAAATACAGGTAGTGATAATCTCCATTTAGGTGACGATATGAAAATGCAGATATTAAGGCGATAATAATGATCACACAACCAAAGGTACTTACGTGCTGGAGTTGCTGGAGCCTCTTCTGGTTCATCGACTTTCTCATCGATGTTCTCCAAGAGCTTCTCTAGTTCATCCCAATCATTCTCCTTCTTCTGAATATAACTCAATTTCAGTTACACTTCAACAAACAATTCAATACAATCCTTTTCAAAATATTTTCATATACCATCTGCTCCAGTTTTGATTTGATTTCTTATTTCGGTAAATGATAATGATTTAATCGTGCAAATTTCCTTGGGAATGCCCGCAAGTCGAAGCACTCGTCACTCACCGGGACAAGATTCGGCTCAAAATTTTTGGTCTTGAGCTGAGTCTTTCGTAAACTCAGATTCGTCTCGAAAGCAGTCACGATGTAGATCCTAATCACATTGATCTACTCATAAGGTCATTGTACGCTTATGCAGTAACGGTCAGCGCTTTTAATAAATCAGAAAGACAAAAAAGTTCGAAATTATTGCTCATCATTTCAAAATGACCAATTCCGTCATCTGCTTCAATAATTCTAATATGGTTTGTTGTTCAGTGTTTACTAATCACAAATTTGTATGAACAAATCAGGATACTACCACTTTCTCTAACAATAAATATTTTGTCAGTATTTTCAAAAACTAATTGTTATCGTGAAATATCCCTCAACCGCTCTCAACATATCTGAGAATATGATAGGCAGCAGCACTTTAAAAGTTGCTTATGTTTTATGCATATTCTGTTATCTCTACCACACTTATCCACATTTACTCCATGCAAAAAAGAACTGTGCAGTTTTGTTTATTACATTAACTTTTCCTAGTACAATATTTTATGTCAAATGAATTTCTGTTCATAAAGAGGAATGAAATCACTGTCATACTGCTTACGAACAGTCATCTTATTCATTCTGACAAAACAGTCATCTAATTCACTTACTCAATACAGCTGATTCATTTGGTTTTGTCGCTTCTATTTTCAATTCGAACAAAATCATCCAGTATATTGAAATAGTCATGAAAATCTCATGAATTCAACTGATCCAGCAGATGTACTACATTTTACACTCGTATCTAACAGTTATCTATATCTTCCACTAATATATTAATCGTGGATGCTTTTACTGGATTTGAAGTCATAAAATCTGAGTAGAAACGTTCCTGAAGTTGCGATTTAAATTTTATTTGCTTTCGCTATGAAGGGAAAAAATCTTGAAATGTTTCCTCAATTACGTTCCCCCATTAAGTTTCCTCAAACTTTCTTTAGAAAACATTATTGGAAGTTTTGTTCAGTCTCCTTAATGCTCAATCGAAATAAAATTTATTGGTAGTAAACGTAGCTGTAGGTAACATTCGATGTAATGTGAGAATGAACGAAAATCTATGAGAAGCTGACTGCGAAACGGGAGAAAAGATGAAAATAAAGAAATAAATCTCTAAAGCAAATCACTGCTAAAGCTTTACTAGGTTAATGCAATCATAAAATTGATCTCACAGATCGCATAACAATCAGCTTGAGCGCAAACTGCTTTCAGTTTACAAATCCATTTGAATTAAGCGATTTCTTAACACTTAAATTCTTTGGCAATTGATTTCTGCTTTAAATCTTACAATCGGTCGATTCTGCGATAAACATAATAACGATGCAAGTGAACCCAATAGATACTTGTGATTTGAATCAGAGTCACCTGTAAATGATCTCTTTTTAACGCCTCAAGAAAGATGTTCCTCGAGAAAAATGCTTTATCTATTCAACAGTCTAGAAGTTAATCTGATGCAAACTAAATCATAGATTGCCCCAGACTTAGCAATATCGATGACATTGGTACACGAGTTAGTTCCGAGCAAAACACCCAGTTGCAAGCGGAAACCACGGGTGCGATTCCCGCATACGAGGAGGAGTTTTGCTCGAAATCGGATGTTGTACCGAAGTCACTCAAAACATCTTCAAAATCTGCTCAAGGTTAAATCTTGCTCAATTCAGTTATCTGAAAGGGTGCTAACTATTGTAAATTATTTCGCAACTGGATCTGTCTATGACAAGATTTAACTGGAGATCTTTATTCTCCATATTATCAGTATCAAATTTTCCGACACATTATTCCAGTATATAGATTTTCGTTCAGAAATTCAACATTCCCTTTTATTCTCTTTGTTTCCATTAGCACAGCGCCATAACATCAAGATGGTGAACCGTTTGGGCACGTGCGTTGCTATTTGTAATAATATCATTGGAAAGAAATGACCAAAAGAAAGCAGCAAAAAAAAATCACAGACTCTGACAGCATTGTATAGTGTTAATCCATCACTCCAGCATTTCTTTGTTGTCGTTTTTTTCTGTCCTGCTGATTCAGCAAGAAATCAGCTCAAAGCAAAAATTTCCCTTCTTTGAACTAGATACTTCTCATACTTCAGTAGGTTTCTCTTCCCTTATCATACTGAACTCCATTGTGTTTTCGAATGAGTCTCCAATGTGTTTTATGAATGCTCGAAATCAAAAGCTTCTAATATGAAAGCAGATCCACTTAATGGCATTGTAGTTATTGGTTTCCGCCTTTTTTTTGGAACACACGCAAAATTCCTCTAAATCCATCAAATTATGCTCTTCAACTATTGGAATGAACAATTTTACGATGGATTCAGTGAAGATATTTCAGAAACGACGATCCTTTTACAAGCATTTATCATTTTCAAAGCAGCTTTAACTAAATCCATCGTAAATAATCAGAGTGCATCTGATCTGCTAAGCAAAACGATTATAAATCAAGCTTGATCAACGTCAATCACATTGATTATGAAATCCTTTCAAATCCAGCTATGCGTGTGTACATGCATACGTAATCCTTAATCTCCGTCAATTGCACTAAATGCACGATGAAATCTGCACGCCATCATTTTCAATGCATAAAACACATTCGATTGTTCATTACTCTCAATTTTGAAAAAGTTCGAAGCCAACAAATACCTTTTTGGCATCGCAAATGAGTGCAAAAGCGCTGATGGCGATAAGCAAAACGGCAAGAATCCTCATCTTGTTGTGTGGAGCAGTTGTGAGGTGAACGAATAAAATTGGCTCGACGATAGCGCAGAACAAGGAGAAAGGCGTATGGATGGATGAATTCCTTCCGAAACCTCCAACGAACTGACTTTTGATGAGGTGAATGAATGAACTGAGATCTGCTAAAGAGATAACTCCTGAGGATATATAATAGCGCTCTATAGATCTATCTAGCCCTCGTAGTCCTCTTCCTTCAAGTGTATCTTCTTGTATACATAAAATGGCCACATCCCATGCCCTACTACCTGTTTTTAGCAGGCAGTTCAAGTCTGCCACGCCTTTCTTTCTTCTGTTGATTCAATAATCTGTAGCTGTCGATGGATCTATCAATATCCGTTTAGTTGGCTCATTAATCAATGCCATCGCTGAATAGTAACCTGACGATACACTTAAATCTCACTCTTTAAAACACTTTTCCACAATTTCTTCTAAATTGATTGCTAACGAAAAATTTCGCTCCGACTGAAAAAATTGATATAAATTGGATAAATTTTTTAGATTTGATTGGTCGAAGAAGAATCACAGTGAATTGTGAAAAAAATTGAAATTAGTGTGATAAATTTCATTTGAATGATGATTATTCATTGAGGAAAAAATAATTTTCTGCTATGTTTTTTTGGTTGTCGTAGACTAGCACACACACAAACCAACTTCTAATTTCACAAGCTGGTGATTCGGACTATTCATTAAATTTCTACACAATACTGTGTTTATCGCAGTTTTTCATCCAACCATAACATACAATGCACTTTTTTCCTTGACGTGCATCCCTTCAAATGCACGTCAAGAAAATCAACAGCACAGCTGTAGGTAATCCAAAACAAAAACTACTTCAAAAATATATTTTATCATCAACTACCAAACGTCTCAACTAAAAATAAAATCATTCGTGATTAATGTAAACAATCAATTGTTTGCCATATTAATGGTCATTAAAAACGATCAAATTCATCAACGAACGCTTCTAAAAATAATCACCCTCTGTGCAAATCACTAAGAACAGTTGCGAGTTCGATTACTACGGTGACTGTAATCGCTCTCCATCAATATCTTTATCAACTATTAAGATGTCAATAAATTAATCATGCCATGCACCTCAAAAAACACCGACTGCACAATGTGAGAAATTCTTTTGCCTCAATAAAAAAATTCCGTGCTGATTTGAATTGTTCACTTTTCAAAGAGTTTTTTTCTTTTTCCTTAGCGAATTCAAGTTGATCCAACCGAATGATTATCTTCATAAATTTTTGCAAATCGATGAGGAATAAAGTTGACTTTGCAAATCCAATTGTCCAATGTGCTCTTGTTCACATGCTTAATCGCCTCAAAAGAATCAAACGTGCACATGAATTAAAGAAAACTTCTTCGACTAAAATTCTGAAACGCATTTGGGATTGGAAGGAAAGTTTTCGGACATTAGGGAACATCAAATTGTGATACTATCCGTAATATATACCTTCATCTTCATGAATAAAACTTTTGATATGGATTTGCAAATCACTCCATTTAAAGAGCTAAATTCAGAATGAAGTAAAATCCATATGTTAAGAATGGTCACATCGTTACGATACGTTGCCGTATCTCTACGTTTTTCATTCATAGTTAATGACCTGTCCAAGTTGTTAGATACTTGGATGTGTAAGCATCGAGCGATGTGCCGTTGTTGTTCAGTGAAGACAGACAAATAGGATATCATAACAAGAACTATTACAAAAACTGAACACCACTGACTAAAAAAAGTTTCTTTACGAAACAACTGCTGCATTTCACAACCAGCTCGATATGATGAAAAAACTTCATTTGAATATTTTAATGCGCTGAAAATCTTACGTATTGTCATCACCAATCATATATTCGGGCTACTACCATTGCTTTTAATGCTGGTATTATTGAATCATGCTCATTGACTGCAAAGCATTGTCAATAAACATTATCATTTCAATCCAATCAACTTAATGATCGATTTTGATTGGCTAGATCATTAGCATGTTTTTCAGACTCTTGCTGAATCATTTAACCAAAGCAAGTTAAAAAAAGCTGATTTTACTTTCATTGTTGCTGTATTTTCATGAGACTGATTTTTTGAGTTGGATGAATGGGTATTCAAAAATTTTATAACACTGTCAGTTTTCAAATCTGTCAGTTTTCATTAGTTGTTAACGCTCGTTTTCAACTCAGCTCTACTCTGAATCACTTCAAAATGGAAACGAGGAGTTATGAGTAGTCAATGTTGGGCATCAATACAACTGAGCATATGTCCATTTTCCGCAATGCTCTAACGAATAAATTCGCCTCGTTTTATACGATGAATTGATCGCCCTTTCAGCAGTAACACATCAGTATGATTGACACTAGCTAATCAAATGACTCGATACGAATAAACTTAACAACAGTAACACCTGACCGAATTGTAAATTAGATCAGTTGAAGAAGCACATCGGTGCAACGCAAAAAAAAAGATCTTATTGTGTTCAGCGTTAAAGCTAGTGTTAAAGCACTCAAAAAGTCGACAATCACTGTGGTCGCGTTCATTCACAGGTGATTCTCGTGTGCATTATGATGATTTGTTGTTTTTAGATGCTATGCATATGTTATGGATGGGTGATATTATAGTTCTATACCAAAGTTTTGTTTTCCTATTCCAACAACTGACAGTTCCGTCATCAGCACAACAATTGCATTACAATGCATCCAGCGTTCAAATTTCATTCGCTAGCAAACGTTCTGGATGTATCTATGATTGTAGAAAGTATTGTTATTGAATACTGCAATTGAAAGGTTTATAAATATTTACGAGGACTTGTTGAAAGTTTATCGTAAGCATCTATTAGACCGCAGATCACTAGTGAATTATAGGCCTGACTAGTTTTATCTATATTCAACCTTACACAATTTGAAATGAACGCAGTTCTGGAGCTGAGTACGAATCGATGCCTTCCAATCGACGTCGACTGGACTAGGCGTTTTTGAAGCCTTACAAAGATACAAAGTATAAAGCGAATACGAGTTCCAAGTATCATTGTGTAATTCACAAAAAATGAAATTAATCATATGCAGAATTGTTGTTGTAAATAGCCGATGATGAACGATTGGCAATTGTCTTGAAGAATTCTCAAAACATTTTCTGCAATCATTTTACTACACTGCTCAAATTTTTTACCAACAATTTTTTTGGGCAAATGTTCCCCACAAATTAACACCTCATTACTGCTTGTTCTGTAGTCAGTTGCCAAAATTTATTGACTTTCGCCTATGAGTACTTTAAAGCAATACGTTGATAGGATATGCTGATATGATAGTACAATATGCTGATGCATTATGCTGTGATGAGTAGAATATGCTGATATGATGTGTTACGATAAGTACAATATGCTGATATGTTATGTTACGATATGATATGATAGAAGTGCAAAGGATAGAGGAACGGATGGAATCGGTCAGTGAATATTAGTTTACTGGATAAATACCGTCTAATATCTGGTTATTGAACGTCTCACATGTAAAGATATCTTTTTATCTCATCTGCTACAAGAACATCTTCCACAATCGTAAGCTCTAAATTATCGTTTGCGTGTCGTTCGCACCAAACTAAAGCGAGTGATCAGTTGTGCTGTGCCCATCAAGGGTCAGCTGCTCTCGTTTTATAGTTTTAGTTTAAAACTTTATCACACTTCATTATATCGCGCTTTCAAGCAGGAGTAAGAGAGAATGTGGAATTTAGGTGTTATTCCAAGAATGAGAATGGGGTTGAGATGAGCAACTGAGGGTATTTTATCGCATTTTATCATCGCAGTGCTTAATAATCATCCTTGCAATCAACTGGTATTATAAACAGCGTTCACTCCAGTTGGAGCTTAGAATTACCGATTTGAGTCAAATTGCTGCGTGAATCTCCTAGTTGAGGGAATCACAGATGTACGATTTTCCAAAAAACGTCAATGTTTAATAAGGTATCTTTTTTTACCAATCATAATGAATTCATTCATAATGAATCGAACTGCTTCAATGTGCCAGCAATTGAGCATAATCAAAATGCTCAACGGAAAATGAAGAGTTGATCGATGGAGAATATCACAGATTACGACAGTTTTTTTTTGATGCGATCACTGCGACGCTCCGAGGCACTCAACAAGTTATCCATCAATGAAAATCCTCGCAAGTCGTACTGCTATCAATATATGATATCACGAATATGAGAAGCAGTCTATATGCTAATAGGTTGATTTGCATACAGAAACAACGGCGACATTGTATGAAATCGATATCAGAATCATTGAGACACATCGTTGGCCATATCGACTTGCTGCACAAAGAAGCATTCGTTTCTTTGCTACACATCATAACTTCACTTCAGCACATCGTTTATCTTCCATAGCGCTATCCGATAAAATTATATCACATTACGTTAAACTGTCGTTGATTCAGTTCATAGATCCATCAACGCCTTCGTTTCTCGAGATGCAATACAGATATTGATATTTCACCAGAAAGCACTATTACCGTCATTATTATTACTATGGATTTGACACTGCTGTTATTATCACGTTTCACCTCAATAGCATGAACTACGCATAGGGCAGCTAGCCACATCTGTACGAGTAATCATAAACAGAATATTTTTCGTTGTTTTGTCCTTGTTGTGATGTGTCGCTGTTCGAAGGGTCAACTTTCTAGCAATCAACTGGATGAATCTCTCGATTCGAACGGTCAACTGAACTAAACCGGTGAAATTTTTGATTTTGAAGGTTTGTTGATGGTACTTTGCATGCAACACACTGTCGGTTGCACTTGAAGCAAATTATATTCTGGCTTGGACTTGATACGATCAAAAATGAATTGGATGTAATGAACCTGTTCGAATGATAAAATGGCAATAACGAGATGGAAATCTGGAGGCAAGAAACATTTTTGAACGATGCACAACAATGCAGAAATTTCATCTGGACGTAGAAATTGGTGTTGTTTAATCGGGGATTCAGCAGAAATTCAGATAGGAATCTCTTTGAATGAGCGACTGAATCTCGCTTGCTAGTGATCCGTAATTATCGATCACTCTTTATGCGAAGCCATTTTGGATAAGATGGAATTTGACTCGAGAAGAGTCAACTCGGGAATTTGTTTTTCGTTGAAGGATAAAATTCAGACGGTATTAAACACCATTTGCAATTACTAGCTCCCATTAAGACCTCTTCCATCATCTTTCTTGATTAAACATACAACAATATCGATGCGATAGTATGATTTGCCACTTTTTTTATCTAGTGAAACATCTAAACAAAAGAAAAGTGACAATGGCAATTCATTCCTTGCATAATACACTCATCGACGTTCGGCTTCATCTTCTTCACATACAGCACCAACTTCGTCTGCTCGATTGAACACCCATTTCGAGTTTCAACGCCTCTTGTAGATCATCTTCTTCTCGTTGCTGTAACCTCCTGAAATGCTCGTCTCAGATATAACCTCAAAATCAATCTCCAGTGCCAAAAATTCTCGCGAAACTTCATCGATATTATTCAAATTAGCAATTTGAGATGCTGATAGATTGAATGAAACCGTGACATTCCTCTAAAACTTCTTCCAGTAAACTACGAAAGAGGACGTGAAAATGTGAACCGAGAGTCTTACATTGCAACAGCTCGCATGCATTCGTTCACATTATAACCGGTAAAAGCACTCGTCTCGAAGAACAACATATTGAATTCCTGAAAAAATATATATTAAAAAATCTCGCTTATCAGCTATTCAGAGATGAAATAAGAGGGAAACGCGAGGTGGCACATCGAATGCATTCGGTCACTGAACTGACACACACTCTCTGCACTAATCAACAGCGATTACAACGAAGAAGAAAGCGTGAAAAAGACTGGCATGCATAGTGCAATGAATGAGTGTAGCATGCAAGATTGATGAAGGCATCGAAATGAGGTGCGATTTTCTCTTCGGAGAGAATGCGAGTTTAATGAAATTTTGAGGAAAGCAATGATATTTTCACATGGACGCTAAAAAAATTGAGATATCCATTAGATGGCGTTGAAATGATGGAACATCAAAGAAAAACTTTCAAACTATAAAGAATAAATGAAAATAAAAAAGATAACATTCAAAAAAACTGTGATGAAAATAAAAACAGTAACGATGATAATAATGATAACAATTATAGCAACGATAACAGCAAGAATAATACTAACAAAGCAAATGAGAACACCAAAGAAAATAAGAATACTACTGATATTAACAGCAATCATCAAAAAATGATGTTATCAGTAACAGGTGATGCATTGAATGACTACTTATGATTAAAATACGAATTGATTATAAGTATTAGAATATGACTAACCTCAGCGAGTTTTTGACCGTGCTTAAATGTCAGTGCGTGTGTATGATCGCTACCGAATAAATCAACCTGAAATTTGAACACTCTTAATTAATGAAAACATTTTTTAAGCGACAGCCATCTCGATACAAACAATGATAACAACACCAATGATAACACATAATAACAATAAGAATAATAATCTTCATCATATCACTGATGAAAATAACAACAGTAATGATATTTATGATAAACGAATTGAAATGACACCGAGCCGACCTTATTGCCGACCAGGCACATGACACACGCTTCATCCACACCGTTCTTAACTGAATCAATCCAATTTCGAACATGCAAAAAGGACTGCTCTGATGTCACGTCGTACATCAAAATAACACCGTCTGCTTTACGAAAGTACTGCTTTGTGATACTTCGAAATCTGAATTCATTGGGACATCACCAGCAAAAATAAAAGCAATAAAACTGCTAGGTCGCTTCAGTGATCAGCTCTAAATGGCGAACGATATCAAAAACCCGGCAATTATCTCCACTTCATAGGTGACAGTGATATAAGATAATTTAGAGTACTACTTTAAATTATCGCGTTATCAATGTCATCTATGAAATGGAGTTGAGTGTGAGCAGAATTCACTAAATGATGATCAAATAATCACTTAAGTCAGGGTTTTTCATCCGGGAATGCCCGTACCTCCAAGGGGTGCGAGATATTATCCAGTATAAAGAATAAACCTTTTGTCGTATAAGGTTTTATTTTTTATGTATAAAAGTAGACGAGGTACATTAAATTAGTACTTCAAAGTAGAAAAGCTGATGCATAGTCTAATAGTTTACACTTATCTACACTATAGACACTCACCGTAGCGGATGGGAGATACAGAGTGGACATTTTAACTAGTTTTGTAGGAGGTGTAACGACATCCTAAAGTTTTTTAAGGAGCGCGGGGGATGGGGGTGGGGGAAGGTTGGGAACCACTGCGATAGAGCTATCATGAGTGTCATTTTCGAACTACCCGTATCCTCAGGTTCGTCCAGCAACCGATGAGTTCTTTCTAAAATCGATTCCAGGAGATTCTCTAGTTTCAGAAAAACATATATGTTGTCGAGCGATTTTGCGCATTTCCATTGGACACAGATCAAATAAACTAGGTGCGTCATACATTTAAGCGATTTCATCACTATAGAGCGATCAGTGATATCATATATTCAAACTACCCGTATCCTCAGGTTTGCCCAGTAACTCACGAGTTCTTTTCAAAATCGAATCCAGGAGATTCTCTAGTTTCAGACATGCATATATGTTGTCGAGCGATTTTTCATATTTCCGTTAAATGCAGATCAAATGATCTAGGCATGTCATAAAGCTAAGCGCTTTCATTACTATACACCCTATAGCAGGGTTTCTCAATCGGGATTGTTCGCACCCCACAAAGGTGCGACAGAATTTCTTATTTTATACATTCAAAAACCCGAGGACTGATTTCAACCCATAAATGTGTTTTAAGAGTTAGCAAACGAAACGGCTCACCTCTCCTGTCCGGCTGTATCCCATAATTGCACAGCAATAACCCGGTTCTGTAGCCGAATAGTCTTGACAGTGAAATCGACACCGATTGTTGCGTTGAATAACGGTTTGAAGCGATTATGACAGAAACGGTGTAAGAAGCACGTCTTACCAACCGCTGAATCACCAACGAAGACCACTTTGAAAATGCGTTCAGGTGATGAATAGTTTGGTGGTCGAGGCTGAAAACACTGGTGATGCTCTCACTAATAATGTTAACAATAAAGATACCAATAAAGATGATAATAATAACAATAATGACAAGTAATATATGATAATGGATCAAGAGGAAGGATCAAGAAGGAAGTCTAGGAAGTGCAGGTAATGGATCAAGATAATCACAAAAACAACGAATCACTGCCCATAAACGATACTTCGATAATCGCCCACTCACCTCGCATGGTGGAGCGTCCTGGTTTGTTACACCAACTTCACGAAGTTCCTGCAATCAATTCTCACTCAACTTATGGTCCAACTGATACGGTTACGAATTCATTACTTCAATCACTAGTATGTACACTAATTAACTATAAATAAATTCTGTGGGTGTAAACACTTATGACGAAACCGTCAAGATAATAAACACATCATAAAGTAATGTTACCACTCCAGAACTTGATGAATAATATTGCTCTTCTTCAATTACGTTTCCAATAGATGAATTATTATCCATGGCATATCATATTCGGCGAAATAACGAACATTCACTGATCACTAATCAGAATTCTCAGTCCATAGCAAAGAATCAAATTGTGGTCGTAACATTTCAATTAGATAAACTACTCTCTCACACGAATGGTCGAAATCTCATAATGAGAAATGCCATTACTGTCAACTAATTGAATGAATATTCGTTAATATAATGAGGATGATGTATTTGTCCTTATATAATAAGATGATGATTAACGATGCGTTTCCAAACGCAGATATAAAGCAGCCAATGAAATTCGAGAACTTAACAAGCGACTAAAAAGACAGAACGATTGGAATAACGAGATGAATTAGGTGAAAACAAACTTCTGCTAGTGAACGTGATCCAGGCGATTTGGCATCTGGATGATATAAACTCCTACGGAGATCAACCTGACTTGATGACTCGCGTTTCACTAGACTATCCAACTGAAATTTGCATTCTTTCACGAAACTTAGTTAAGATGACCATAAAACAGTCAACTCAACTGACTAAAATTGAAACTGAACGGAATATTCCTTTGCGTGCACGCTAACTGTAAAATGAATTGGCTTCGATAGTGGACACGATGAAGTCAAATGGATTAGGTTCGGTTAGATTAAGATAAGTTTCATTTGTTTAACAATTAATCTTGAAATACCGCTAAGTTTTCACGCATATTCCGATTCGTTTCTGATTTCACTTCTCTGCATATAGGATCGGTCACATCCGCGAGTTTATTCTCAACCGAAAAAGGATATTCTTGGTGTTCTAGATGCTGTCGCTGTTGTTGCTGTTTCTGTTGTTTGATTAGTTGATTAAGACTGAAACGATCACTTTTAATAGACTTCGAGCATTTTTTTAAAGATTACATCTCAGCAGATCAAAATATCACTCGGAAATCCCTCGAAATACAATTTCAGTAAAACGTAAAAAACTCGTCCGGCCAAATGATGATGACATTTCAACGTTTCAACTTAATTACGCAATGAAATCTAATAGTTGACTCTGCGAAACAAGCGTAAATATAACCATCGTAAATACGAATGATGCATGTAAAATAAATTATATTGATCCATTTCCTCAATTAAACGAGCAGCTCCTGAATGTTTCCAAAACGAAGAAATAACGTAATTATTTTTCCAGAGGACAACTTCGAAATGAAATACAGCAAATGACAAATTCTAAATGCCAAATCAACTATTGCACTTTTCGTATTTTGCACTTGAAAATGCCTTCATGTACGCATTTCACAATGAAAATGTAACTGACTGCTAGATGAGTGGCGCTCAGTTTAGACATGCTCAGGTTAATGCTTCTCAAATTATGAAAGTTTGAGGCTGAGTCTTTGATTGGATAGACAAAGGTTGAAGTTTGACTCAGACTTATCATCGAATATTATAAGTGAACGACAAGAGATCATACTTTTCGGTTTCTTTCTTCAACAGTTCGCCTTCTGCTCGACCGATTTGCTCGGTTCGAAGTTCGTCTTGAAGTGAACCGTCAAAATTTTCAATGGAATCTCCTTCTTGTGTTCGGAGATGAATGTCTTCAGTGAGTCGTTCTCCTTCTTCTCTATCACTGCTGCTATTATTGTCGGAAATATTTGCCGTGTCAGTGGTATCTGAGTGTGCGATGTTCTCATCAGTCACATCGTCGTTGTTCAGAATCGAATAATTATCCCCAGAGTGTTGAGTGCTGCTGAATGGTAGCGATCGGGACAGCACTCCAGATTTCTACAATTCAAGTAAATCCTTAAACGACAATTCAGTATACACCTAAAGATGAATATCACTTGAAGCATGCTTGCAGATGATGGATTATCAGAGGCTTGAATCGTCGTTGTACGAGACATAAAACAATGAGAATTTACGATTAAATGTGAGAAATGGCAATAATATGGTGATAATATCAAACTTATACACCTATGCATATGATTAGAGATCTGAAACTTATACACCTACATTAGAGATGCTCTTGTTCAGGAAAAGAGACGAGCGATCTAAATGTTGATGAATCCTTTCAAGTGCAAATTACTAAACGCTATGAGCATGGAAAATTCGCGAGAAAGCCTTTGAAGTAGTGAGATTTGATGAATTTTTGCGCTTCACGTATTATCTTTGAACAGTTTATTGATCGCCTCATATCTGGTAAATATGCTCAACTGCCTCGCGATGGATGGATGCTACAATAAGTAACGAATCAAAATCATTATGCGTTGAGGAAATTAGAATATTATTCATAAGAAATTCAGTAGAATAATCTAGTCGTGGTCACTGGTGCAGTCTAAATAGGCTTATGAATGGACGCATAGATAAATGAAAAGCGAATTATGGTTTTTTTTCTTAGAATCAACTGTAGTCGGCAGCTGCCATTTATAACTGCTACTGCTGCTGCTCCTTTTCATGAAATGACATCATTTCGATTGATTATATATGAGCAGAATAAAACCTAGTTCAATATTTTGTTAGATGCTCTTTTTTGGGGGTGAAATATGAAATGAAATATTGAATTATTTATTTGTAACGTGTGAACTGAATCTGCAATGGACATGCTCAATATTAAGTGGCAATTCAAAGAATTCGATGAACAAAAAGCAAGATAGTCCATAGCGTATTATTGATAATATCAATGGTATCATGCAATCTCATTAGTTACCACTTCACAATGCGCTTCTTCATTACAAAGTGTCGGTTAATGTGATAAAATCACTTCGCATTAACTACAATATGAAGTATGAAGTAACAATAATCCTAAAATGAGAATATGATGAAGTGATATCGAATGCTATGAATTGCTCACATTATAGCAATATAAACTCATCAAGTGTTTAGTGTTAATGAACCGAAAGGTATATGGACTCGTATTTAATTGCTAGACACATTCAGCATCCAATATACGCTTGGGGTCGATGGCATCACTCAGTAAGGATGGCAGGCAGCAGTTTCATAATAAATGAGTTGAGGGCGTATCGAATATGACGTCAAATGAACCTAAAACGCCTGGAAATTATTTATCCCTACTCTTTTACTCTTCAGAAATGAAAAAAAAATGACTCCATCAACTTTAATTACTGTTGTTTTTGTCTGTTCGTTTGCTAGGAAAAAATTCGAGAGATTATCATGAAAGCGATTTCATGCTGTTCAACAAGAACACACAATTGACAAGTGTTCAGTTGAGCAAAGCATCGGATATTGAGTTGTTCCTGACGAGACCAATGAAAAACAGCCAATTGCAATGGACTGCGCACTTCCTCCTTACTCTCCGAATGGCGATATCCGTTTTCGAAGATCCTCAAGATCAGTGAAATGTCAGCAGAAACGATATCAGTCAAAGTTTTAGTTAGTGCAAAATAATGGTGTTGTAGAGCAAAACAAAAAAGTGCACGTGGATATAAGAGCTACTCGAAATGCGTTCAATGCATAATTTTTTATGGGAATGCTTTCACATAACTCATCTGAATGGAGTTCATCATGGGACCAAATGATTTATCATTATTATTTTTTGTTTGTAAATACATTTTTGCTGTTGTTTGTGAGTTTATCATTATTTTTGTTTGTGAAATTTATGAGTGAACGCATTTCGCGTTCTTGCTCATGTGATAGATGAAACACGGTTTTCTTAATCCTCATTCAAATTTATGACCATGTTCTTCAACTCAAAAAAGTCAAGTTTCTTGTGAACATAAATTATATTCGTTTTGGTATATGGCAATTTCAAAATGTTTTCTTCATGTTCTATCCGCTAGACGTTTTTTTGAGAGAACTTGTGAAAGTGGATGACTTTATTGGAATTTTTTTCCATTTTTCATTCACTTCATTGTTTTGTCACAAGCGATCTGCAGTGTTCGGTTAACACCACCAACAAATTTTCACCTGACACAAAAACATGCAGACGGAAGAGATCATTGAGCAAATCCATAGAATTAAGTAGACAATCACCTTTACAAATGGCAAATATTTCTTGATGCTCTGAAAATCATTTCCGCAGGAAAATATAAAATAATCTAACGACAAGTAATACAAAGTAATGTAATCTTTGATTTTCAGATATCGTTCACAATTTTCACGTTATTAACGTCTCGTTATTTATACGTTACCATTTTCAAACGTCCACAGCCAAGTTATCCTTTTCATCGTGAAATAATCGTACTCCGCCTTTATTACCTTCTCTTCCATATAAAACATCAAAATAAAATCGACTTCGGCCGCAGTCAAATTGAAAAAATGCCTTTTGGTTAATTGCTCCTGCAGCAGCAGCAAACTCATAGTTAAAGAGCAGAAACATCAAATTTCGAACTGCGTTCCCAATCAACTGTCAATTGAGCAGTAAGCCATCGGAGTATGAATGGCTAACGAGTTCATTGAAAGTTACCGAAGCGAACATTTGCAAAGCACCGAAAATCGACAGCCAAACCAACAGAAACAAATGAGCAATTCGTGATATTGGCCATAGTTTTGCGGATGATTCACCAGATAAAATTTCCAAATTGAGCTCAAAAATGAGATTATCGAAGAACAAACTATCACAATTCACTATATATCGGCTTTTATCGAATAAACGAGTGATATCAAGAAAGTCTGAATATTGATTCAGCAACAACTCTTCCTCTTAATCTCATCATGATCACCATACTACTGTTCACAAACCGACGATGATGAACATGCTCATATAATCTCAACAAAACAATCAAGCATATCAGCTTAATGAAAAATCAGCTGAACAACCAAATGATTCACATTAATACGACATTGAAAAATTCATATGTTATTACATCAAAAAAATGCTGATCCCACAAAAACACTGCAAAGAAGGTCAAACATCTGCTTGTAAGAGTAAGAGCAGGATCAAATATCTGCTTGCATACATTCCATCTATTTTAATCATGTCGAAGATGTCACTCAATTCAATCGCTTTTCAATTTTGAGGAAATAAACAAGATACATAAGTCGGAAATTCATCCTCTTCACTCTTGTCAGAAACAACCAATATACTGATTAAAGACGATAATAATGAAGAAGAAGCATCAATTCTGAAGCCAGGAGAGCGAGCAGCATGAAGCAGTTGATACTCTTCAACGGAATAAATAAACTGAGTCAGTCATTAAGGAGTTTATGCAATTGCATGCCTTCTTGATGCTGATATCATGCTCATAGCCATGACATGATTATCGGTTTTGATATTGGTAGAGAGAGAGAAAGAGATTAAACCAATACTGCTTGGCATATTTATGCGAGAATGCCTAATCATTGTTTGTTTCCCAATTGTCTGTTGTGCCTAATTTCCTTTTACTTCTTCTTAAAACCATCATCAAAATGAATGGAATAAAGCAGAACAACGGAATGCACATGCACACTCACTGAATCGTTCCACTTCTTTCAATGAACTAAGTAAGTCTCCAAAAAAAAAAACCATAGCAGCGTTTCTTATGTTGGTAGTCTGTATAGCAAAATAAACAAATAAGACACTGGCTTGATGGAGAATTTCTTGAAATTTTCATTTTTACATTGCCTTCTTCTTTGTTATTCTCATCTTGATGAGGACTGACGAACAATGATGTGATTCGATGAAATTTTCGATTTTAGAATTTCAATTTCATCTTTTTATTCCCACTCTTCAACCATTATCTTTCAATATATTTCTATGTTCACTTGAGAAATATTTCAATATGTTTAGAGAGACTGATTGAGGTTTTATTGTTGCACTTGAAAAATCTACATATCAAAAAGAAGCAACTGAACGGATTTGAAATGAAATAAAGAAATAAAATTTTGAAAATTTCAAGGATTGAGGTGAGAACCTTGTCGTGAATTCAATAAATTGAATTCAACTGGCAAAATTCTATCAAATCCGATTATGAGATAAGATATAAATATAAAGACGAAGCAAACAAAAACGGTGGCAATGACGTGAGACGAGTGTCACGAGAAAACGAACTCTTCTGCCAACTTACGGTGTGGATTAGGGACGTCACGACAATAATGACGTCTAAAAAGTGGAAGCACAGAAATGGAAGCATTCAAGCTGAAATTCCACTTCATTTCAATTTATTCAATATATTTATTCAGGCGAACATGGACACATAATGCAAAGAATCGTAATTCTTTGAATGGTATCAGTGTGCGTAGTCGACAAATTCATTAAAAAAACACCAATATACGCAAGACAGATAGGATGAAGACGATATCGAGATACAGCGAGCCTAAACTTCAGAAAATCCTCACTGACTGAGTTAAATCTTACCGAATTTGGTGTCGACAACGCCTTTGACTTGCCTTCCGTCTCACCGTTTTCTTCAGTCACACCGTGCAGTAGAAATGGTTCTGAAAAAAAACCGTCAGATGATTTTCTGGGCATAATTGATCTCGGCTCAACAGTGTATTCTAAAATGCGGAAAAGAGCGCTTGTAAAGTTGCATTGACCACTTTTTCGTTTAGAGTATTTGCTGACACTATTCCAATCTCATTTATCTATTAGAAACTATTGATCTTGTGAGAATCTGAGATATTATTCTGAATTTTAGAAAGTTTAGGGGTTTTCATGGATGCGATCGTCCCATAGATTGTGTCACAAATTCACGAACTTATTCTCTCAACGAACAACTCTTGACTGATAGTGACGGTACTCTCGACGGGTTTTGCACAATCCTGATTGTGATCGAAGACTGATTCGAGTTTGGTCTCGGTTATTCCGGGGATCAGATCACAAATTCTCATCAAATCCTCCTTCTTCACGCACCCTTTCGTACTCTCGTCGCATAACCCGAACAGTTTTTTCGCCTATAATTCAGACAGCTTTCAAGCATGATTTCAATGGAAAATTCAACAAATTCAAAGGTTGTCTACACAATGAAATAAACGGGATACTGAGCGAGTTCAACCTGTTCTGTGACAATTAGATGAGTTGTTTGCTGCGAATGTGCATCTTTATCTTTAGCTTTATCGCATCCATCAGAGGGTAAAGCATCACTCTGATCGATTAAAATATCCATCAGTAATTATTCACTTTCAACTTGAAATGATTGTGTGATTGATCTCACTGATCATGCGATTGGCTATCGTTTCATCAAATTTTTTCCTGTCGTATTCTAAAATTGATTTTTAACATGAGGAATATCAGCTGGTCAGGTTGGTATGATTGGAGCTGAAATTATTCTCACAAAATTCTTAAATTCTTAAATTCCGTTTCAGCTGAATCAAAACGACACTCATTTTCATCCAAATTCCAGTAGAAACATTGATGGAGTTCAAGAAATCGTCGTTCCTTGTGAGATTCTCATTTCCATTCGTTAACTGCAGTTCGTCATTTGACTGAGTTCGCTGACTTTAATCAGGTAAAAATAAATAAATTTGCTGACAAAATTCAGCAATTCGCTACTCATTCTAAGAATTTTCGACACTCAATCTATTGAGATTCAAGCACTTGGGATGAAAAAGAATGCATTACGAGCGCGGAGCTAACCTCAGTTAAAAATACTTGATCATAAGTTATCTGGTGTTTGTTTGATTTATATGTAGATAGTTATGCAATTACAGATTGATCACTTTGTGGTGTATCAAGTGCTCTTGAGGTTTCGCTGTGTTTCAGGTATAATATGAAGAGATATGATAAATTAATGATAATGTTCTATTATCACTCCACGCAGAATATCAGTTTGGTAGTGGTTGTGTTGTAAAATTACAGCATCAGCCTGAACTCATTAAAACTTTCAACATATTTATGACAAATGAGAGTCTTTAATGAAAATCGAGTAGCTGAAAAATGGTTTCAATTATCTCACTATCAACAATATGTTTGCTGTCAAATATTGAAGTCACAAAAATACAATTTTATAAAATAAACATAGTCATATACAGGAAACATGCGCTCATAATGAGAATAAGCCACAGGACGTTTTTATGGGTCAAAATTGATATTGTCTCACCAAAAAAGCCCAAAACGAAACGAACACATGCAACGATTGTTTCGTATTGTATTGCGAAATAGAAAAAATAAGCAGCTGAAAAAGTGTACACACATAAAAGTTGTGTGATTGGAACAAGGGATGATCAGTGAAAAAAGATTTGAAAAAATCTTTGATGAATGGATGAGTAAACCTTTTATCAATGAAAAACGTTAGAATTTCAAAGTCAGCTGAACGATACAAATCGTTTTGATCAGCTGAGAAGTATTTATCGATAGATTGAACATGATACAATGAAAGCGTTCAGTCTCATGCTTCAACTCCTTCTGAATGCACACAGCTGCACAAATAGGACACGAATCGCATGATTGTTCGGCTGCCGATTCACTTGTTAGTATTGATGGTTTGATGACAACTATTTTCGATTTGGAAGCAATAATATTTTTTATTGTTGTCGTTAGTCTTCATGCATCTATTGACATGATTTTAGGGGCTTCATCAATTGCCAACGACTACTGATCCGTATGTTCACGGCTAACATTACAGCAGCATTTCTTCAGTTTCGTTCTATACAATCATAATCACGAGCACATAAGTTCTGATACAACCGCAAGGTGTAGGCTTTCAATTGCTCTCTTTATGCTCAAAGATCTTAGATTCAGAAATCATTGTGCTGAAGGCGGAATCGAAGAGTATGCAAACGGTGCACAGTCATTACCTTGTACAGTGTGCGCTTTCGATCAGAACTGACAATGGAAATCGTCGAAAATGAAACAAAATTTACGATGAATAAATAAAACAGTAATGAAACAAAGTTTGCGTTCAAAATTGGTTTCACGAATGATTGTCTGATAGAACAGCGACCATACGGTTGAAGCGAAACTGGATCGAGGACTGGCCGTCTATTCGCTTAATCGAATGAATAGATATCGAAAAATAGTTGATCAGTACCCGTGAGAATAAGGACAAAATCAATCAGAGGCATTGCATTGTTCGAGTCCGAAAGAATTATAAAAATCGATCAGATTATGGAGAAAAACTGAAACGAATCACGAGTGCATTTTGAAGAATACGATCGAATAAGTCAGATTGTTAACATTTGTGCTAATATTATGTATGAACGCGAAACTATTTCATCACCGTCGTCACAGTCATCGATCATCGCATTTACATTTATGTTCATATTCACATTAACATTCACATGGATATAAAGCAGATTCATACACCGATGAACACACACAAATAACGACTGCATGATATTTTCAAAATATCAACTAATTCGTTCGAAATCGGATGTTTTCAACCGACAAAATGCTGCATTGAATTGAAATCCGTTCGTACTTTCTCTACTCTAATCATCACCATAATCGTAATCTTTCAACAACAAGCTGTTCACGTGAAAAACTGCAATTACGATGAATGAATCATGAAACTTCTATATGATTTAGAGAGTATTTGCCATGAACTAAAGTACATTTGAGTGGTACTTTGTATGGGGCATTTCAAGGCGAACTGCTCACTTGTTTGTTCATAATGCAAGTTCAGTGCAGCAGCACCGATGCAAACTTTGATTGAACCGAAATAAACTCGAACCAATTTCAGCTCAATGTTTCAGTCGTGAAAGTATTACTAAATACCGCAAAATTTTCCGTTCGACAATCTTAAACTCAACATTCAAGAGGTAGCTATCCAGCCATTCAGCAGCTCAGTATTTATACCAGCCAAAATTACATCACTGCGAGGCATAACGTTGACTCAATAAAAACATTCGATCCAGGATCAGCAACACTGATAAGATTATCTCAGGCACCTTTCAGATCAGATTAATAAACTAAAACTTTTCATTTCCTCAATAATCACATCCTTTCGAAACGGACAACTGCTTGTAGTTCTCATGGCAGCTTCTAGTCTTGTAGACTACATCAAGTTCGAACTAAAAGCAAAATCGTTTGCAAATTAAGCACAAACGATGATAGATCTGAAGTGGTGATCACTGACAAGCCCTCTCATTCTTTGCTTTCGTCGATTCTCAGTTTATTTTTCTTTCTCATTCACTGCCTCTCTTCGACTTCGTAGATATGAAACAGCGACAGAGAGTGCGCCTGCAACGTTTTAATATCGAAAGTGATAAAATCATGTCAAAAACAAGTTCAGTTCCGGGAGATTTGTATGGGTCGTTTAGGAGAGGACATGGAATAACCGATTATGTCTGAAGAGGATCTTTCAAGTTCCCTGCTAAGGGGGTCCCTTCTCTACAGCACGATTTGCAACGCTTTGAGCGATTTTTTAAAAGTTTCAGCGTATTTAAAGCTTAATTTTCAAATAAACGAAAAGTGGCTAGTTGACTTTTAAATTGATCGGAACGAGCACCTCTCGGAAACTATGTGATTCACCGAATAAATTGGTTCGATCAGGGAATAGCTTATTCGAAATCCACTGATACATTTCACACCGAATGGTTGCAATCAGAAGACTCCTGCCCAAAAATCTGCTCAGCTTAGATGATTTTTTGATACTATCCGATAGAATAGTTCCCATTTGATGAGAAAAGTAAATCTTTTTTCGAATGATAGCGCTTAATGCTGCAAATATAGTCCAATTTCTATAAGAATTAAGCATAGCTCGGGCAGTCAATTCAATCGCCCCTTTATTGTTAATTGTAAGCATTCGATCTGTTTGCTGATTGTGAATCACTACTTATCAGCTGAAAATAAGGCAGAATCACCTTGAATAAACACATGAAGTGTTCCTTGTGCTGTTCAGTTTGAGGAGATTCTCAACAATTTGGGAAGTGCCAAAATGTTCCATTGGAAATACCACAGAGCTAATCAGCATTAATTTGAATACTTCTAAAGGTTTGGTATGGCCATCAGGCTTATCCTTACTTCAATTCTTAGAATACAGTAATGTGGTTTATTCATAAGCACATTCGACGTTTCTCTTGTAAAACAAGCAGTCTACAAGGTGAACGTACTTCGATGGGAGTAGTGGTACGATCTGAAATGACCCTTCTCAAGCTAGACAGCTCAAGTCTGGTTCCATTTCTGCTCAGCTCTCATGCTGATATGTGATAAAGAACTTATTTCTATTTGAAAGACATTTCTACAAATCACTGACGGATACATTAAGTTGAAAGTTGAATTTAGTTACCCAAATTATGGGATATATCTGGGTGATCGCTCAAGCAAGCAGTTACCTCGTTGCAATGCTCATGCAGTGGTCATTGTTGATGCTTCCAAAAAACGTCAAATTCATTTGCAAATTAAGCATTAATGATAGTTGATTAGTAACGATGCTCACTGAAAAGCCCTCTCATTCTATTTTTTCGTCAGTTCTCAGCTTCTTTCATGTTTCTCATTCTCTGTTTCTCTCCGCGTCACTATGCACGAAACCGTGACAGAGAGTACGATCGTATCAAATGTGATTCCAACTTACCTGAAAAATTTAGATTTCAAGATGATTCATAAGGTTGGTCCTTAGGACAACTCGGACTAACCGAATGTATTTGACGAAATCTCTGAAGATCTACTATCTTTGTTCAGGAGCCAGACACCTCAATAGCATGACTGGTAAAGCACTCCAAATTTGTAAGTATGGAACAGCGATGGAATGTTCACTTCCATTTTTTCACGAACGTCTTCATTTGTTCGCTTCGCTAAAAAAATTTTTGACCCCACTCAGGCCCTTCAAATTCGCAATTTCATTGATGTCACCATCTTTTTATTTTACCCTTCAGTTCAGTGTTTTTTATCAGCTTTCTAGTGTAAAACCCCTGTGCCCTTAAGAAAGTTGATTCAAATA
This sequence comes from Anisakis pegreffii, assembly GCA_035041965.1. Taxonomy (NCBI): domain Eukaryota; kingdom Metazoa; phylum Nematoda; class Chromadorea; order Rhabditida; family Anisakidae; genus Anisakis; species Anisakis pegreffii. The sequence goes on along the minus strand of JAPYMA010000758.1, from coordinate 8,281 downwards.
CTCGGAAGTTTCATCAGTAGCTTAATTGCTGATCATCTTCGACCAAGCCTGACACGTCGCTTAGCTATTTGTGCGGCAATTGTTCACAATTTGTTGCTGTTAAATTGCCTGTTCACACCTCTTATGTGCAAGTATTTGAAAGCAGATGAGAAGATACAGACGGACGATACGAATTCATAAGTAAGACCATTGAATTCCTTCCAAAACACAGCAATTTGTGAATTTAATCAACGACTCAATATGTAATATGTTTAATGGACAGCAATCACTGACCAGTAACTAAGCGATTCGTATGGACATTACAAAACAATAAAACTATTCGGCTAGATAGTTACTATAGTATTGTCTATGAGAAGAGATCATTGCCAGTGATGAGTTAATAAATATTAGAAAGCTGACAGAATAGGAAAGTAAGTGATAGAGACCAGAAGGACTATGCGGAGGATACATTAAATCGAAATGCTGATTGTAATCGGCTTAATCCAGTGGTGTTGTATCTGACGATGCGGAAAAAAATGCTAAATTTAATTTACAAATGCACCGATGCGTTCTGCACAATACTGGTCATTGGTCATTTTACAAACGTTACAATCATCCGTTTGAAAGTGTCAACGTTATTCGATTTTTATCGTTTTTGAAGTACTCACCGATAGTAAGATCGTTCAAATCTAATCCTTTATTACTGATATCATTAACAATGTTCTCGAATACGAGCCGTGCAGTTATTATTTAATGTTATGTCTTATTGCACGATATTTCAATGTCTATTTTTTTGAACATAGCCGTTTGAGAAGTCACACTGATGAATGAAGAATTTCGTTTTGCATAATTGCTCAGTAGAACACATTCCTTTCATACCATGTGATCTATTTGGATGGTCATTTGCTGCGATTTGGTGATGCACTAATGATTTTGACTAATTTTAAGACGACAAAAAAACCTCAGCTTCAGAAAAGTAATTCAGTTTTAACAATGCAGCAGCGAATACCCACCTAACTTTTCATACAAGGTTAGTGATCTGTTCGAATGCATTCAAACCGCATCAACAGTTTATGCTCTCTAACCTCATTGTACAAAAAGCTCTGAATTTGCATCAAAACTGCATTCGAATCAAAAAGAACGTTATCCCTTCATAATTGCCTTTCTCATAGCAGCAACAATAAATTATGCCAAACAAAATAACAGCATGTCCTCATGAAAGATAAACCTCCTAAAGACCACAAAAAAGAACAAAACAAAAAACAAATGCATATGTAAGATCGATGCTAAAGAATATTTGCATCCATCTGCTCCTAACAAATAATGACCGATACTCTCCCTCGTTTCGCCTATATGACTGATAATATGCATTCGTTTGCAAACAAGCACCCTTAAGATGATTTCTCTCAAAAGATGAACAACAAGTCAATTACGTATAATATCCATACACACATTTATTTCAGTGCAGTGAATGAAGAAGTTTATAAGGTGTTCATAAAGCACTTAGCATACACACATCTCATAAACACATGCTCATCGTCATCCTCTAAGTATCAGAGAAATCTAATCCCCACCATTAATATAGTACACATATTCACATATCTAAATGGAAGCATATCTCGTGAATCTACGATCTTTAAGTGTCATGTAATATCATCATCATCCTTCTTATCATCGTTGCCATCATATTTTTCAGAAGAAATATTCAATCTTCCTCTAATACGAAAGACATGTTGTTTCAGAACCACTCACTCAATATTCAAATAGCCTTCCCCATATGGTCTTATACAATTGAATACGACGTTGAATGAGTTGAACATGTTTAGATTGGTTTATGGATGTACAATCGTTGTTTAGCATTCATCTCTGCACTTTCTCAGGATCTCTCTTCAAAAAATCATAAACCAAATGTACACTTTTAGTATTATTTGTAATTCAGAAGCAGTGATATGAGGAAAATTATTGTTCTTTTCCGATATTCTATCCTATTCAATTTGCTAATGTGAAAATAGTTTTATGCATCAATGAAAATGATCTTCATGTAGCAGATCAAAATTATTCTCATATTACTCCATCAAGCAGTTACGTTAAAAACATCCACTAACTACTTTGTAAACTAAGCAGGAAGATAAGTACCCAATCCTCACTTATAAATCACTAAATGCTGATAATACTTTTTTCAGCAACTCTTATCATCATTCTTTCCGTATATCCAACAACAGTATTGTGCATGCCTAACGAACCATGACTCCTGCTTAAGTTTATCTTTTTGATTCATTTGGTTCATCGGTCACATGAAAGAACTTTGGTCATTCGTGGAGACTTGCATAATCCAATGTCATGTAGGTGAATGATAAACGGACTGCTCCTGGAAAAGACTCAAGACTCAATTCTTGATGCACACATTATGAGCACGATGTTTGGTGGCTTTGGCAGATTGCAATATTAATTTTAAATTTCTCTTCATTTTTACCACAGTTTTTGTTGCTTCGACGGCGTTGATAAATTGTTTTCGAGTGAGCAAATTTTTCATATATGGAATTTTAGTTTCGGTTTTTGGTTGCTTCGGCCATGAAAGTCAGAAAAACTGTTGGATTCGTGGCTAGCATCAAATATGAATTGAATGTTACCGTTTGGTTAATTTGTCTCTTTAGAGCTCCTTCAGAAACTTTCTGGTGCATTTTTGTCATTCATTTCAGTTCGCTTCTTTTTCTTTAATCTGCCTCCTAATTCATCTCATCCACTTATATAAAAGTGCGTGTTAGCAATGATATTTGAGAGCATCAGTTCAATTACAACTTATCGAATTTCTTTCGAGTCTATTGAAATATGAAAAAACATGATGAGGAGTTTTTGATGAAAACTGCCAATATTCTCAAGTTTCTCTTATCGTGAATGATACGCACTTATGATCTTCGCAGTCGATCAAGTCGTTGAACTGTTCAGAAAACAATTTTATCCGTTCGCAATAACATAATTCTCCATGTAAGTAGGTATGAGCCAAGGTGGAATTACTGGCTGCTGCTTCATGAAGCTTGAGTGCTTTTTCAAAATCGCCACCAGCTTCAACCAGTCAAAATTACCCTCGGCAATCTCTCGATCACTATGCTTAAGAGTTTTAGCTCATTCACTTTTATAATGCTACTGTAACTTCTTGCAAATTATACGTACACTATATTCTTTGGTCATACTGATAACATCAATGGTACCTGCAATAACAGTGCTGGTGTAATATCGATGACCAAATACCTATGGAGCATAGCAATAATTTTCATTTCATATTGTGTGTGTTGTTTGCATTTGTGTATAGCATGTATGAAGTTGACTCGATTTAAGAGGTTTACTAGGATTTATCTATGTACACATTTGATTGTGTAATCATATCCATCTTTTCATCCATCCTCCTATCCATCCAGCCATCCGTCGGTAATCTTTCAGTGAACTTCGTTAAGGCATCGATAGATGGATGGATTGCAAATGAAATCGAATTGTTTGATAAATGTTTTATAAAAGTTACAGCACCAAGCACTGAGATGAGCAGCCATAAAACAACCGTGGCATGCTCAACAACTAATACCAATACACTAATCTGTTGTTGTCTTATTAATCTTTTCATTCCGATACGCATTCTTCAGCTTATTCCACTGCTTAAATATTTCCAGTTGAACAAGCCAGCCAATGATGAATGCGCCTCTAAAAGAGATTAACTCTTGCAGATGAATGTTGCGTGCACATGATCTATTGCCTATGATCTAAACTGACTCCGATAATGATTCAAGCTGTAAATATTCATTTAGTGAACACGATAACGGCAATACAATCGATCAATAATGATTATATCAATAGATATGATAAGATTAATAGTAATAATGATAATTGTAAATGATAATGTTACAATACTAGTTGTTATGATAGTAATGATAATAATAAAATATGAGAAAGAGCGATGCTGTTCATTTGGATGATGGATGCATAACATAATGTAAATCATATATTCAACAGAAGATATTTTAGGACAGGATCGACTCTGCACATCCATGCTATTTATCTTCAAGACTTGAGGCGGCATTCCATTTCATCTAAATCCTTCGTTTGCTCGCATCCACTCTGATTCTAGCAGCCAGAACATCAACGTTGAAACGCCCAAACCAGTCAAGAAGTAGGCAACTTTCTTTATCTTTTGAAGTCCATTTGCAAGTTGAGCTTGTGAGCCTTTTTGCTCCTTGCAAAGCACGCCCAATGAATACAACAACATATCATTTTGTTTTATAATCCTCAATTCCATCTCGTAACATTTCCTTGTTATACTCAACTGGCAAATCATTTTGCAGGCCATCCTTGTACAAAAATCCTTCAGAAGGCGATATTCGAAAAGTCACAATGATCTGGTGTTGCGATTATTGCATATTTCTTCTCCAATTGTCACTGCTCATCCCACATACGCGTCAAGATAATTCCTCACCGTTACAATCAAACTCTAATTTGATCATCAAATCCCCAGTGTCTTATTCACGTACCTTATATTTGTTCATAGTTCCCAGAATGATAAAAGTAATTTCCTCAACCCATCAATTTAACCGGTAACTTTACCGAAAACACTTGCAATCTATCATTTCGATATATTTCTTCCCGCATTCCCGAAGTCCTGCGAGTGAGCTTCTGCACACAACGGAAGCATAAGATTGACTTATGCTGCTGGCTTGTATTGTTTGTTTTAAAACTCATGCATAATAATGATTATTGTTGATGTGTATGTACTCAGTTGTTTGCTGCATATGAACGCACCAAATGAACACCAAATCTGTCGAATGTCAATCAACATCACACGGATTGATTTAACTCGACCGCCAACACGCACAAACACACACATATATCCTCTTTCCTGATACGTTCTCATTTAAACTTATGTTCTTCCTGCATTCGACGATCCTGATTCACTTTTAACTTAGCCAAATAATCATCGATTGTAGTGTATCGCCTGAAAGTCTCAGTTTCTGCGAAGATTGCTTGCAAATGATTCTTGGTATTTAGATAATTGAGATGTCTTGGAGTGTTTGCCAATTCTTGCAGTTTTTTGAATAATGAACTCAAGCTTTCTTCGTAAACAGTGCAGCATAATGAGCACTGAATTCAGGCGGCTATCGAATTATAAGCAGATGGTGTCGTAGTAGCTTGGAAAGCAGCTCAAAGTAACGCAGTAAGCGTTAAATGATGCTGATCTCACTTCTCACTGCACTAGTCATTATTTTACTCTCGTTGTTGATCCAACAATCTGAATTTAAAAAACTATCAATTAAAAAGTTCATAACGTAGACTCTAATCTGAACATCTCATGAAACATTCAGTTTGCCATCTTAATTATGAATGGAACTCATAGGTTGTCCCATAGTATCTCACGCTATATTCAAAGCGCATCAAAACTTGAACACGATTCGTACGACTTCTTCTATAAAACTTTAATAGAATCAATTGTAATCGTTTAGATCAAAAATTATTCAATTATGCAAATTTTGTGCATAAATTCCATTCGTTTTCCACATTTGATTCAATTGTCTACGTTTTGCTCTTTTGCAATCGGAAACCAATAAACGATTGAATGATTTTATTCAGAATTTTACTCACTTCTACTGTGTTCAAAGGATATATGCTTTTATGTGCACATTCAATCGTTTTTAGCGATTATTCATTCGTTTAGAGAAATTTATTTGTTGAAAACCTGAAATTTGATTTTATTTCACCAATGCAATCAGACAATTCCTGTGTTCGTACCATTTTCAGTGCGATAAATTTCCGTTCTGCGTACTTTAGATAACGACGACACATCAGATAACGATTTCAGATAAAATCAACAATAACAATAACAGGTGTGAACTGAAATGACATTAATCTATTATACATTTGAGTCGATCAATGCAAAGTTTTGCCAGATCAAAATTCAGATAACGTTTCATTTACAGTCACTTCATAATGACTTATAATTTCTGACGTTTTTTGTCGTGTTCATTCATTTATTTTTCAATTCAAACAATTCATTCATTTATTTTTAAAATCAGCAGTTACAACTTATCATTAGTTTATGCCTCTCAGTTATCACCTCTGTCATAATTATCTTTGGTGCAATCTCACTGCTTTAGCATCTTTCTTTCCATACAGCTAAATGATAGTAGTGTAGGGAATCATCTGTTTTCAGGGTAGTCGGAGCTCATTGTTGATTTCGCTATCGTGTAAGCAAACACTCATATTGAGTCGTGATTTTTAGGAAGAGAAGAAAGGAATGTTTAAATATGTCAATTTAACTTCTACATGTCATTTCTTGCTTGAAACTTAGTGATGGTAATCTCTCTGGAGAGAGGCAGAGCGCATATCAGTGAAACTCGAGACTGTTATTATTGATATTAGGTTAGGTTGTCATCATCGAGTATAATTGATCGATCGTTGCATTGTTCGATGTGACAAACCAGTTCAGCTGGTTTGGTTTCATCGTTTAGATTGTTAGTTTAATTTATTTATTGTTAGTTACTGTGACAGTAGCCCTATCTAAATCATCCATCAAAATCAATAGTAGAAATTCAAACTCAACCTGTACTGCCTTTCAATTGAAGTATTTTAAAAAAGTTAACTAACCTCTGAAAAATCTATTCATCTCATGAGACTATTCACCTATGTTCTTGACCATTCATATAATTTTACATAGATATTTATTATTTCCTAAGGTCACTCAATTTTTCATGGAAATTTTGGTTTCCCTTAATGAAACTTGAGTTATTTCGACACTAGAGCATTTGAGACTTAAGTGGATGAATAAATTCGGTTGAAGACATGATGCATTTATCTGAATCTTCCAATGGTTCAAAGAGTTAAAACCGAACTAATTCAACAAAAATCTTAGACAATATTTCGTCTGCATGTTATATGAACTTGTAACCAGAGCAAATGATTAATTTGTACAAACTGTCTAAAACATGGTCAAATCTTATCAATTCACTTTAAAAATGCTACCTATCCAATGTGCGTCGTCCCATCATTGCAACATTAAACTAATTCATTTTTCAAGCAACAAAAAATAGTAATTTTAGTGAATTTTATTCACTTAATCGTCGAAAATTCGGCCATTAAATGGAACATTTCACAGCCATAAACATTAACGCAAAAGCGACCTTCACTAACAACGGAAACCAATTAGGAATGGAGTTCTAATTAGACGCTGTTGACTTTTATGATGCTTTCTCTCTGATTTCATCGTTTTCGCTTGTCCAATTCTATGAAAACTTCATGTTTGTGGATATGCACGCTTATGCGATTCACTGATGATAGCATCATGTGAATGAATACTCGACATCATGAACAAAGAATGGACAGTAACATAAACAGCAAAAAGACTCGTTCGAAGGGTAGTTTATAGAAGATGTAAGGTGTATCTATCGAAACTGCAATACTCATACATTAATCATCTGCCATATTTACAACCACCAACCAATCATATAACATGCAGTGCAGTTCCTTTAAACTTTTATTATCCTTCGCCAGCAATTCACTGCCCTTATTCATTTAGTTGCTCATTTATTGTGTCAACAGCACAAGACCTAAGAACTAATCAACACGAACCATAAATCAGAGCCTTTTATGCCTATTAACCTTGATTCTTAATGTACCGCAAAAACATTCTGAATAATATGTTTGTTGCGCTCTTCTCTTTGTCTATTAATTCTCTTCCGTGTATCATTAATTCTTAGTCGATGATGAAATTCTCCGTTTGTTTTTCTGAACTTGTTTCATCATTAATTAATGCAGCACGACAATGATTTGATTAGTACCAACAAATCAGTTCAATATTACCACAGAAAGCAATTAATAGTGTCAGCCTGTCAATTTTTTCACTCCAGTTTTCCTTTCGTTCAGAAATATGTCGATTCAGTTCTTCATTTGGTGATAAGAATTCAGAATTCCTTAAAATTTCCTTGCCTTTTTCTGTGAATCTATGGAATTTCATGTTAAGTTTCATCACTCAACTCATTCAATGCTCCGTTATTCTGATCGCTCTGTGAAGTTGCTCGTTACTTTGATCATTAAATTTCGCAGTAGTTTGGTTGCTGTCAACAGTTCCCGTGACATATTTCCATCACCGTCATTCGAACACAACATTGCAGATTTTATTTAAAGTTCCCATTAGACCCGGAACCTTTTTCGTATTATATGAGCTGACAACTGCTATCGTATCGCAACTGCTACCGGAACCTTTACTGCTATCAGTACTGCTATCGTACTGCTATCGCAGAGCAATACGTAACTGAACGAAGTACAA